>JAHWFP010085258.1:31928-50058 GCA_023313725.1 Lithobius niger | reverse complement strand
TATTTAGGTACCGGTCATTATTTACGTATTGGCGAGGGGGGGGGGGGAGGGTGCGGAAGATTTATAAATGTGTCCCCCACCCTCCCCCCCCCCCCTCGCCAATACGTAAATAATGACCGGTACCTAAATAGGCACGCTCCCTTTAAATACTTCATACAGCGCCACCATTGCAAGTTTAATGAATACGAACGGATCCTTTCTAAATGACCAACAACGGAGCCTCGGATGTGAGGTTTACGATGGCAAACTTCGGTGGGGCAAAGCAAGTAATGCATCCCGGTCATGGAACGGCCTTTATTACTTATCACCTGTGCTAAGCGATATAAAATGGAACACCATTCACAAGTCTTATTTGAATACGGCTACACAGCTGCTCGTAAAATGACGCAATTACCTAAGCTTGTGCGTTGGTATGAAAGAGAGGACCGGCTGTCTTGGGGAAGGAGATGGCGGGGGTTGGGGAGACAGTTATGGGAGAGTCACTATCTTTTAAGAGCAGGCCGCATCCCCCCTTTAAGGGAGTATAATGGGCAGTTTAGGACAGTGAGATTTGCCGTCTAATTGTTAATCGCGGCGTGTGTGTGTGTTTCGGGGAGCGGATGCTTGATGCGGGAAAATGCGCAAAATGACTTCATTAATGGTCGGGGCTTAACAACGTTGAGAATTTTGTGGGAAGAGTGGGGTATTTTGGTTATGTCGTAAAAGTGGATGTATTCGGCAATGACCTAGGGATTAAGACGTCTGGTTGTTGATTTAAAAATCCTATTCTGTGAAAGGTACCACACACACACCACCAAATAAAACTATATGCGGATTGGGGAGCTTTAATTTACATGGCCAAAGAGTTGGAAAAAGGGCAGCATTAATACCTAGCCTACTTTTTCGCCAAGTGCAAGGGATACATTATGTTTTTTCCAATACTAGATGGATCAACAACTATAGGTATTCTGCCAACCTGCCATTTGTACTTCTGTAGAACCCTTACAAATATTTGGAAAAACAGTACTCATTTTTCTACTCGTCCTGTGATGGATTATCATACCCGGAATGAATCCTTTTTTTTGTATGTCGTACAACCAAAAGTTGGAAAGGAAAGACTCCACATAAATGCCGTTACTTTCTGGGTAGTAATTTTTTTAATTCATTGCCTACCGAAATTAAACTTATTACTGGGATGAAATCTTTCAAGAAACTTTGTTTAAGTAGTTCTTATTAGATCAAAACCCTATGAGCTGAACAATGCTGATTAGCATCATGTGGGTTAACACTGACAACTTTTCTTTTTCGGTAACATTTGTGTTCTAGTACTCTTACATTCTTTCCCTTTTTTCTTATTAATTTGTTCTTAATCATGCTTTGCTTGATTTTGGAAACCCTGTTTTCCAAATTAATTACAGTTTTATTCCTATTTTTTAAGAAGATGTATCGGTTTTTTTTTTTTTTTTTTTTTTTACGTAAGACCCCCGTTACCCAAACATGAGCATCTTCTCTTGTGGTGTGAGGTTCATCTTCTCTCAATTATTTCCTTATTAACTGTACCAAAATAAACTCAAATCAACTCAGTTGGGCCTATATTTGTCTGATTAGGCCTATAATGAGAGTACTTTGGTCTATAATTGTCATTATTATATAACAATTTATTAAGCAATATTTAGGTACCTAGGAAAGCAAGCTAGCCATGCTAAGTAACTTATATCTAGGGCCTTGCATGATTAGGAAATTACAAGTGCCCTCTATGATTGAACTAACAACTACCTCTCAAGTATCTTTACGTAAACGATTCCTCCAGTCTCCAACTCTCTAAATCAATCCAATCCTTGGTTCAGTACTCAGCCGGATCATCAACACAAGCATTATTGCTGCATATGACTGAACTCAAAGAAATTGTTATTACTGGCTAAAGTTGGATGGTGTTGGATACACCGTTTGCTCATGTGTGTGTGTCCTGTTTCACATCACATTTTTGTGTGCACTGGCTAACAAACACTGATTTTTGTTCGCATCGCTCACTTAATCAGTGCATCCCCCTTTGGCACTCCTCCCTTCAATATACACATTGAAGCCGGAATTGTTTTAAAAATAAACAAAACTGGATGATGATCTCCTCATGGGAATTTATTTTTTTCAGTGCATTTTTGCACACACTGACTAGCAAATGTTGAGTTTTGCTCACTTCACTTACTCAATCAGTGCATCCCCCTTCAGTAGCTCCTTGCCGAGGTTAGCGTAAATATATGCTAGGAAGCTGGAGTTGTTTTAAAAATAAAGAAACTGCATCAAGAGTTTCTCATGGGAATGTATTTTTTTTCCAGGGCATTGTTACAGCCAGGCACTGAACAATTCTTTCTCCCCGGTTACTGATTGTTTCACTTGCCCATACATTTTATTTTTATTTTCGGGTTATCAGCTTGAATTTTTCCAGATAAATTGCCCCTATCATCGTATAGGGGCAGATAACCCAGTTTTGGTTCGTTCTCCTTAAAAAAAAAACCAATTTTTCGTTGGTTGATCACAGCAGTAGTCTCGTGCACCAAAGTTGTTCGCAGTAGCCCGGTTAGAGTGATCAGTTTTACAGCTATTTTATAGTTATAGAGTTACGGGTTTTATGGATACATGTACATTTTTTGGCCTGAGCAAACTTGCAAAAGTATACTCAAGTCCAAACTACCAAACATAAAAATTTAAGCCAGGGACAAAGTTAAAATTCCTTGTTAGTTTCGTTTCCATGAAAAACTATGAAAAAATATCCGGAAAACCAGAGCCACCGTGATGAATTTGTTAAGTACAGAAACATCCTTAAAAATCTTATTAGTGATGCAAAGGAGAAGTATTTTTTGGGTCGGATATCCAATGCCAAAAATGACTGTCGAAAACAGTAGCAGATTATTAATGAAATTACCCGATCGAAAAAACGTGTCAGCTCCTTCCCTAATGAATTTGACTTGTGGTAAAAGCTATGCCAATTCATTTCGATGATGCGCCTAAAAACTACACCAACCAATTTTATGATTTTTTCGCAAACATTGGGAAGCATTTGGAAAACCAACTTAAACCTGACACTGTGAATAAATTTATGCAAGCTGCATTGGATACATTTTTTTTTATTGCCCCAATCACAGAAAACGAAATGTGTATTCTTATTAGTGCCCTAGAGATCGGAAAATGTCCAGGTTTTGACGGCATTACTACAAAAGTAGCCAAAGCATCGAAGCATATCATTGCTCTTATTCTTGTTCACCTTTTTAATCTCTCTTTTGAAACTGGCAAGTTTCCTCGTGACCTCAAGCATGCAGTAATCGTTCCTGTTTTTCAGAAGGGCTGCTGTAAAGACCCTAATAACTACAGACCCATTGCTTTGCTCTCCGTTTTCTCTTAGCTACTAGAAAGGCTTGAAGGGTTCTTAGTAAAGCATAATTTACTACACAGCAACCAATTTGGTTTTCGTAAAAATAGAAGCGCTGAAGATGCTATCTCGAACCTGCTCGACCAAATTTATTCTGCATTAGACACTAACAACATTGTCTTAGGGATTTTTCTTGACCTAATGAAAGCTTTCGACACTGTCAATTACGAACGTTTGGTAAAAAAAAAGCTCGACCTTTGAGAAATCAGGGGGCTTTCCAAATAAGTGGCTCAAGGACTACCTATCAAATAGAACCCAAGTTAATAAAATGGATTGCCACTTCAGTGAAAAAGTACTGACGTCACTACGGAAGTACCTCAAGGCTCCGTCTTAGGTCCTTTACTTTTTCTAATTCATTAATGACATTTATTACTTGAACACTTCGTCAAACATCACATCATTTGGTGACGATACGGCTCTACTTAACGTTTACAACAACAAAGTAAACAATGCCAGTGCTAGTATTGAACGCGACTTAATGCTAATCAGCGATTGGTTTACTTAAAATCTTTTAACACTGAACGTCACTAAAAGTTGTTTTTTTGCAGTTCTCACTTACAAAAACTCACGAACCTGACAACACTACTCCGACATTGCATAAATGCAATCGAGACCTGCCAAGATGTGACTGCCCACAGACCAGTAAAACAAACAAAGTTAAATATATACCTTGGGGTTACTTTAGACAGCAATCTAAACTGGAAGAGCCCGATTAGTGCTGTGACTACTATGTTGCGTGCATTACTATGTAAGACGTATTATATTAGAAAACTTGTTTCAGTCAAAATGCTCAAAATGGCGTATTACGCTTTGGGTCAGTCTGTCTTGCAGTATTCACTCAACTGTTGGGGTGGAACGTACGCAAGAATGCTGTAGATCCAGTCATCAAGCTTCAAAACAAAATAGTTAGAGCGATGACATTAAAAAAGCAACGGGATCACTCCCAATTTATCAACAGCTCAATACCCTGCCCAATCGCCACGTGTACGTGTTCAGAACTTTGTTAAATTTTAGGAAAAAAAAGGTTCTCATCTTTCCACTCGCCTTGTCACGAATTATCCCACTAGGAATGAATCACTTTTTTACGTTACGCAACCAAAAGTTTCTAAAGAACGTCTACACAAATGTCAGTTATACCTTGGCAGCAAATTTTGTAATAAACTGCCTGTTAAAGGCACATAAATCCCTCTGTTCTGGCCGCTTTACTCTGCGTCACCTACGCTAAAATATATTTCAAACGACCGCAGCGCGCATTGCTCTACGTCATAGTCATACTCATTTCGGGGCCGCTGCAACGTGACACATCGTACGACCAAGTCGCAAACATGAGCGAAGGATTAATTATCCTTCCTCCAGGGCCGCGGCTTGCCAGCGATGTGGCGGGAGTTATATACCGCTCGGACCGAGCCGTTTAAAACAAGCCTAATAACATTCGTGCGCCACTACTGACATCTGCATCGTACCCTTAGACCAGCAAATGAAAGGTAAATCAGTTTATATAAAACTATTTCCGGTAATGTATCGAGTGAAACTGTTAAAATATACCGGAGGGAGTTATGTGCCTTTAACATCAAAGAAATTACTAACCAGCACACGTTTCAGAAACATCTGTTTGGGTGGTTGATTAATGTAGACAGAAATAGTCTAGTAAGTCTGTTTAGCATTGTGACCTGAACGTAACATTACCTTACTTATATACTTTTGATGTTTTGCAGCTTTTCTGTGTTTTATTTCTTATTTTTTTGGTTCTGCAATTTATTAATAAGAAGTATTTGGCTAAATTTTGTTTGTTTTGCTTTGTTTTGAGATTGATTTCAATAATTATATCACTCCTCTTTGTATTCTGCTTTTATCTCCCTTTTCATAAATTTGTTGTGTTTGTATATATTTATCTCGATATATTTTTTGTTTATTTCGATGTTGTTTTAATTTTGGTGCGTAACCTTTGATTTTGTTCGCAAAAGTGCCAGTTTAATTATTTTTCTGTGTCTGCCGCTCTCAAACCACACGCGAGCATCAGCTCTTGTGGAACGAGTGTTTGCTTTTGTGCTTAATTTTTGTAAATTGTGTCGGATGAATAAACTAACTTACTTACTTACTTCCCGACCAATGAAAAATATAAATACCGTACGTAGATTTCAGCGTTCATCATTCAGGGAATCCTGTATTCCGGCAAACGTGTCTTCCCAGCCCCTCCCCCCCCCGCACCCCCCAAAAAACAAAACATGCACAACCGTAAATAAAATCCCAATAACTTTTCGTTTCACTTCGCTTTAAGCCCATTTCTCTTCTTCAGATTGCAGCTAGCTCCCCATCGCGCGTTGGCGACGGTGGCGCCCTCTACAATCGGGGCGGAATTCATCTTGTCCGTTTTGTGGCAGGTCCGATTTCCGCCGGCTTCAATCGTTCCTTTTCGTCTCGTTTCTGCTTCGCTAGAGCGCTCTTGCATGCGTCACACTTTTTCCCCCAAACGTTCTTCCCCCCCAAGACGGCGTCGTCTTCGCTACGGGGTTTGGAAGATGGGGGTGTTGGGGGAAGCTCGATTCGTCTTACACCTCCCACAAGATTGCGCCTTGATTTATAGCCACGTGACAGACGTCACGTGACACTGGGTGCTCAAGGACCGGTGGTGCTAAAGAGCTGACAGAAAACGTCTTTTTTTTACAGCAATTTTTTTTCGATTTTCCACTGCTACTGGTATTTTTTTCCCCTTCTGCGGCGATCAGATTCGAAGAATGGAAGAGGGTGGAGTTGGGGGGTTGATGGGGTTTGGGGGGCGATGGGGATTCCTCTTGGGAGCCATTTGCAATTGAGAATGGGATGAGGTTCGGATTGGCCTGGATAAAATATTGCTGTATATATCGTAGACAGAAAGGGATCAGTCACTCGTGTCGGTGTCACCCATGCAGTCACGAACAGAAGCGCCGTAAAGTGAGGGAAGTTTTTTATATTTTTTTATTGCCAAAAGTTAAAAGAAAAACCAAAACCCTGGTTGAAGCAGGCAGAAAATATTTTTTGTTTGTTTTTATTTTGCGTAACGACCAATAATAATTATTTTTTTTAGTTGAGGTGAATGACTGCTGTGACGTACCGAATAACACGTTGTATTGAGTTTACTGTAACAAAACAAAAAAAAATTACAATAAAATGAAAATGAAAGGGGAGTACCAACTAAACAAGATACCCATCAATTTTTTAGTCTTCTGTGCAGCCGAAATGGCTGAAAATACTATAGCAACGACTTCGTCCGTCACCTTTTTTCAACTCTGGTACGGTACCAGATAAAAACAAATGGTTTTCATCATTCGATTCAACCTCCAAAAATTAGTTAAAAGGGATACAAAAAAAATGCAAAAAACAACAACAACAACCGGAAGTATGAATCGGAAGTGGCATACAAGTGGCCGGAAGTGAGCGCACCATCAATGGAACGGTACCGGATATGGACAAACAGTTTTCTGCATTAGATTCTGCTTCCAAAAATTAGTAAAAACGAATTCACTTCACTTGAGCGTGCAATCCGGACAAGTGGGTCGAATTCCGAATTAACAACATTCCATCACCAGGACGGTGTCAATCGCGTTTCGTTTATTGTTTACTCAAAAATGCACTTCGCATTGACAAAGGAAGCACGCACTTAATTTCAAGGAGAGTTTATACGACTGCCAGCACCTGTTATTTACAAAATTTAAAAAAAGGTAAACGATTTATGGGCTGGTGCCGCCACGGTGTGAGTGTTGGCCCAAGCACGAATCCGTTAATTGAGCGACAGTGGCGCGTTCTAGTGAGCAGCTGAGAAACTAACAAAAGTAACAACTAACCTCTTTTCGCCTTGCGTTCTTTCTTGTGCTCTGAACGGGGTCTAGCAAACTAATCCGGATTCGACCCGCATTTCTCTCAATTCGGCATTCGATTCCGAATTAAAAGCTTGCACTCCGAATAGCGTTTTAATAAATTCGATATTTCTTAAGAGTGCACGCATGGTTTTTTTTTCTTCGCGCATGCGACGTTTTTTAAGCCATAGTCTAAAAAAAAAAAAAATTCGCCGATCACGCTTCAATGCTTTCACTAAACACTTCCTGGCGCCGTTGACCATATCAGTCCGAGCTCCATTCACAGCGGATCGCCTCGAAACGAACGGTACCTTCCTAAACGACCAAACAGAGCGAACCAAACGCACTACTGTTGGTGACAGTTTAGCTCATTCCCTGCTAATATCCGTGTTGATGCGGCTTGATTGACGTCAACATCGTCAGCGATAAATCTGTTTCCGGCAAAACTGTTATCTCGCGCATGCTCAAACCTCCACCCCAGCAAACCACCTCCATGAGATGGTTCGCAGTTTGGCATTGCTCTCGCCTGGTCACATCTATTAGCCAATCCTGGTCAAATCCATTACCTATAAGTCTGGTCGCAGTGAAGGTATGACGTATCAATAAGCTGCTGAGCTCGTTGAACTGTATTGTAGTTTAGGAAGGTATTGAACGGCTGACGCCACATCACTGCGCACGCACACACGTCGAGTTTGGAGCCAAACTGTCTGTAACAGTGGTGCGTTCTGTTCGCTCTGTTCGGTGCTTTAGGAAGGTACTGGAAATCTGATGGTTCAGAGGTGTGTCACAGCTAAAAACTTGGATCTGAAAAAAGACTTTTATCCAGTGTGAAACATTTGTTTGTTTTATGAACCTGGCAATAAAACGTAGATGTACTGGAATGTTTAGTTGATTAAAAAAAAAGCTGTGGACCGCATCTAAAAAACCGCTAGGTAAAAAAAAACACAAAAAAAAACATCCGTCGCCCCCTCAGTTTTTTTTAGTACACTCCTCAGAACCGTTTAATTAATTTTTAGCGGCCTTTGGTGACGACGTACGAATTAAACGATCTAGCAAACATTTACCTAGGGAGCAAATTAGCCCTAACACTTTATTTTTTTTACGAAATGACAGACCGTGAGTACACAAGCACGATACCATAAACGTAGACAATTTCCCGCCATAGAGAATTCATAGCCGTTGTTTCATCTCGTTTACAGCCTTCTGTGAACACTTAAGACGACCGCACCCAACAACGGGGACGCCGACGTTATATACACACGAAAGTCAGCGGCAAGAGCGTTATTAATAGCGTACGGCGATAAATAATTTAACTTTGGCTAATTTGAACTGGATGCTTTCTATTTTGTCGTTTTAGGAATTTCTCCCTTGAAATGTGACCCCTCTCTTTTTCTTGCACGCAGGAACTTCCTTTATGGGGTTTTAAAGCGCCCCCAGCCACGGAACCTGGAACTACTTAATCGTTGGGAGCGCGGCGGGGTTCTTATATTGAGCTCCCTCTCACGACCCACTGTTGTACTATAAACCCAGGATCCGGCGTTCGACATCCGGGTCATTAAAACCAAATAGCTGGGCGGCCGTGGACTGAAACTGATGGAATACATTGCAAATAGAATATAATTCTGTTCCTGGCCCGTTAGAGGTGATGTGAATCTTTTTTTTTTTTTTTGGCGTTCTGAGAATACGCGGATGGATATTTGCGTCCGTGCAAAATGAGGTTCGGCCACCTGACTACAATAGGGTTCTTGGTGGTGAAAATGCTTCGTTCTGTTTTTCGCAACCAGATGGCGAATGTATAATGATTACGCTTCTTGTTGTTCCTGTCAGCAACCCTAAAACTGGTGGTGTTGTGAGTGCGGAAACTTCTGCTGAAAAGTTGAAAACTTGCCATCTGACAGGAAAATTTCCAGAAAACGGAAAAATGTAATTTGAGCACTTAAGGTGGCAAAGGGGTAATTCAATGCCAAAAAATGCTATTTTGTTTTAGCGGAAAAAATACCTGGAATATTTCTCTCTCTTCCTGTGAAAACCGATTTTAAAATTCTGTAATAGTTATTTTTTAATTAAATATTTAGTAAGGCAGTGCAGCGTACTTGTTTACCGGAAGTAGAACCGGAAATGAGCGGTTTAGAGACTCTGTCTGCTGTTTTACGTACAAAAACTGCAGTTTTCTTAGTAGTTTCAAGCACAAACGTGTTCTGAACGAAGTTCTATCTCACCTGGCCTTCGGTTACCAAGCTTTAGTTGTCTACAGAGTTGCTGTCAAGGTGCCTTGACGGCTACACGCAAAACGTAAATAAGTCTCTAACCAGCTCATCTGAAAATATTGCCCTAAAAAAAGTTCGTAGGCTCAGATTTGGTTTGTTTAGCTACAGCTCAAGCTGTGTGTCATAACGATTGGGCTTCAGCAATGTACACAATGTTTCGGCAGGTATGAACATTTCTGTTAGGGAAAACACAGAGTTGGCTTTGAAATGGCGCGACGCGGTTAGAGTGTACCATTCTGACAGAAAGTCTGGTGAGACCACCAAACAGAAAAGGAAACGAATGAGATCGATAAAAAAAAAAAGAAAGGGTTTCATGACAATAAGAGCGAGAAAGAAGGCCATGTGTATGGCCGAGGTGACTTTTAAGTCTACTTTTCAGGTAAGAAAAATACTTTCTAATCTTTAAACTGGAATTGCCGAAAGTGAATTTTTCCATATATGTTGGCAGTAAATCAAGCATAACGGCTTAGATTTTGGTTCAATCCTTATGATTTTTGGTAGAAATGTGCTCTGCATATACACGAGGACAACTAACCAAAAAGAAATTGGAAAAAAAAACTTTGATGGTACAGTTTCTTACACTGTACCATCAAACATGGAAAAAAGGGATAAAATTTATTCAAATTTTGGGTTTTGCGTAACTGTACCTTACACAGCGTTCTTTTTATATGGATAACTTTGGTTAGTTGTCCTCCTTACATGTTTCGAAATTTTTCAAAAAAGCCTACTGGATATGTTTTGTGGTGCGATTTACAATAAACCTACACAGGTATTACATTTTTAAACCTAAAATTTAAAAAAAAGTTTAAATTACCCCTTCACCACCTTTAAGTTTCTAAATGAAATGTCTGTGCAACAAGCAAGTGGGGGAGGGGGGAGACCAAAGGGGGAAACAAGTGTGGCTTCTCTCCCTAGGCCCGTGTTTCAAGGGAGCCCAGCCCTTCAGCTCTGGCTGAAAAATAAAACTGCAAAAACCAGTCTTCAGTGTAGTGTTCTCAGCTGCACGCAGGTTTTGGCTTATGAGGTTCAATACCTGTTGCGCATTGTATTGTACTAATAAGTGACATGAATGCTGACACGGATTCTAACGATCAAGCAACCACAAAAGATCGGCAAAAAAAAACTCCTAGAAAATTACGATGGGGCAGCCCAAAAAAAAATTGGAACCATAGGCTCCATCAGAACTCTTGGTGGCCATGACAACAAGTTCCACTGCAATGCCAGATGCCGATGACAACAATAACCTCGAATGTGATGCCACGTTCGAGAGAGAAGTTAGCCGCGTTCTCGTTCAAAATCGATAAGAGAGTCGAAATACGGAAAGGTTCGCCTAAGGCAGACGCAGAAGCACAGTCAAAAAAGTCTAAACTAAAAATCAGATCAACAAAATCAGTGTTTTGGTGGAATATTTTTTTATTAGTAGTCGACAGCTGTTGCTATAAAATTAATTTGTCTGCTTCTGAATTACTATAGTTTGTTCCTCATAATCTTTGCAGCAAACTGACCGCATGACGTCACGTTTTCTTCCACAACGAGTGAAAAAAAACACATAAATATCCCACCATAGTCTTTATAGTACAGTTAATGCATAGAGTCTACCTCTAAGTGTGATATCTACATGCTGTTAACACTCGTAGTGCAAGGAAACGTGACGTCATACAGTCAGTTTCTTGCAAACATAATGTGGAATAAACTATAGATGCTTGTTCCGTTCTTGGCCATGGTAAAGATGGTTTGACGGAGAGCTAATTAGTGATTACTCGACTTGAGTGACACTAACTACTGAAATGTGTGAGTCCTCCAAAGGAGTATCATACACGGTGATAGCCGTGTATATATGTATATATATATATATATATATATATGATTGAAGTCCTCTCTCCAGAAACTATTAATTTCTCCGTTTCTATTCAATATATTTCGACCAAACTTGGCCAGATAGTAGATAGCAACTTTTCCCAACTTTGCACTAACTTTTATGCAATTCCGTGCAAGAGTAAACGTAGGGAGCCACACGTAAATTTGAAAACTGTTCACTTCTTGTTGTTGTTGTTCTTGTTTTTGGCTGACACAGTTTCAGAAAAAAACTACTGCACCTACCTAAAATCTGAAACATGATCTTAGCCAGAAATTTCCCTGGGCTTCATCCTCAGAGGGACCACTTTTTTAACTGGTCCATCCATTCCGGAGTTACTGGTCCCTGAACGATCATTTTGATTGTTTTACATTGTTTTAACCATTGTATTTAGGGAACAATGCCACCACGTGTTATGTCTTTGCTAAAAAGTTGATTGTTGAACCATAAAATGAAAGAATCAGGTCTGGTAGTGTGCTCTAGTGCGTTGGTGCGTGTGGTCCGGACTTGGTTGTAGTGGAGGTAGTTGTTGGGCTATTTTGTCTTGTGCAGATCTTGTGTGTAGTATTTTGTGTTGGGGCGTACAGCATTTAGCTACGGCCTCAAATAAAATAGTGATCGAAAGAATCAGTGTTTCAGCTAAACGCATACATTTTTAAACCAAACTAAGCTGCGTTGTTAATTCTCGAAATTGGCAGCTAAAAACGATAGAATTGCGTATTTATTTCGCAGATGCAGGCTTTCAAAGCTGACTTGAATTGTTTCAAAGTGGCCAGCAACAATTGACAGCATGCATAAACCTTTGTTGCGCAAATTAATTTTATAGCAACAAAAACGTCAGGTGTGCCAAAAAAAAGGGGTTATATGATTGAATTTTCACTTGTTAAAATGTACACGGATAAAAACTGATGATTTTTAATTGAAATAGTCAAATGTACAATTGAGAAAATTGCATCTGTTTAAGTGCTGTTGTGCTTTACGAATCATATATTTAAAACGTAAAGCACAAATGCACTTAAACAGATGCAATTTTCTCAATTGTACATTTGATTATTTCAATTAAAAAACATCAGTTTTTATCCGTGTAATAATAATAATATATAGAGACGATGCTCAAGGCATGCTCAAGGCATGCTCAAGACGATGCACCCACCCAAATTCTCCGGCGGCAGATGTTAAGTGGAAGAAGTACCACCATTATGACAGTTGGTTTTTGCCGCATGAGGGAGGAAACCGGAATACCCGAAGGAAACCCTCGTGCAACGGGCGGGAAACAACCGGAGAAAAACCCGTACATATACACTTCCCTTCCCAGGATCGAACCCGGGTCAGTACGAAGCCAGAGATGTACAGCTGGGACCAAGACGCCTATCGAATCTGATGCCCCAGTGCTCGCAGCTACCCGTGTACATTTTAACAAGTGAAAATTCAATAACATAACCCCTTTCTTTACGGCACACTCGACGTTTTTGTTTGTAATTAGGGTTATGGCTGTTGTCTAGGGTCTGACTTGGATGTTCTCGCTTGGTTGGGGGAGAGAGGCCGAAGAGATCCACGTGAACAAATGGCTGTTTGGCACTGGTTAGGCTACTTAAAGCTATCGTTAAGATATAGTCTTGCCGTATTTTGGAACTGAGTTGGCGCAGGAGACTCCTTAATCTTAACAAGCATTTAATAACAAGCAGGATGACACACACGGAGAGCGTCTCCAATTAATCGTTACGAATAAGTTCTTAACACTCCAGCGTTAAATGTACGTTGGTGACCAGCGCTGTATTCGTTAAACACAGATTAGTACTGGCCAGCATTTTCTATAAAACATGAGCTCGTGATATCAATTATAACCTAAACATCAGCGTTGCGCCGTTCAAGAACGTTACACTCACGGCAACGAGTCATACGTGGGCAAAGTGCTCATAAAAACTTCGTGATTCTTTACAACTCTTTAGCGAGTTACTGGATTTGAAGACAAGAAAGTTATTCATCCACGGATCGCAAGACCAATGACGAAAGTTCGAGGCAAACACAACGCGATATCGCATCACGCGAATGCCGGCTCAATCGACCACACCCAACAAAATAAAGGTACAACACTTTATCTTTAGAATGGCAATGAATGGCAGGACATCTTGAAGGTGACAATCAGGGGTAGTTGGCAACGCCGTCAGACATTCGGCCTACAAGAGACGAACGTTATTTCTTCATAAATAACGACGGTGAAAAGAAACGACGGCAAATTGGCATCACAGCAACATTCTTTTACGGCGAATACCGAAACGGGGCCCTGCACGTCTATATTGCCTACGAGATAGCATATGGAGGGCATAAGTACAAGGTGCACTAGATTAAAATGTAAGGGAAAACAACGGCATTTCTAGTCAAGACAGTGCTTTGAGAGCGGGTTTTCTTAGGCTTAAAAAAACGTTGTTTTCTCCAACAACAAAAATCGCGCGTTGTAGGCTCAAGAAATCCAGTGTAATATCATTGGATTCAGTAAGACGGCCCTTCTTTTTCCCCTTCAGTGCCCCTTGCAGCTAACCCAGTTATTGGCTCCACCATAGAGTTATACACAATAATACTACGTTATGTCACTGCTCTATAAGGTCATAGCCTACAGAATACGACATGCAACGCACATCTTGTACCAGACGAGTAGCTTATTGTGATTAATGGCTAAACTTAAAATTCAACAATTGAATTCAAGTAATCAAGCTGTCGTCAAGTAACAGGAAGCGCAACGCATCATGGGAAGCAAAAGTATGAAGCGTCACTTAACACAAATGTATCATGATAAGAATACAAAATTAATCGTTTAAAATATGTCATAATTTAGATTAGGACATTAAAATAATTTTAAGAAAGATCAGAACTGGCTGATCAAGTTTTGTTTTTGAAATCCAACATTCAACTTTAAAACGGGTTGTCGTTACGAGTGGAGCTTAGTACGACGCATGATTTTGCGTTCCGAGAACGTCCGAGAAGCGTGCTCATCGGCCGTTCAGGCTGAAGCTTCTTCCGTGGTTAACTTTTATTGTATTGAACTGTACACAGTTTGAATCGATCACAGAATAAATTCTTCAACTTCGGATGTTGCCCACGCACGAGTATTTCGTCAATTTCTGCAGGTATTGTCACTATTACCATGGTTACCATGGCAACGATGCCGCCGTTTTTATTTCAAGTTTCGCCTCCTACGAGAACATGACTAGTGCTGCCTTCTGGTGTCGTTGGTGGCAGCAGGTATTATTTTATAACACGTTTTCAGAAAAGCGTCAATACCTACTTATTCTACCCTGTGCTAGACAATAAACAAGTACTCCAAGTACTTGAAAGCGCACGTCAGCCATTATTTAGCAGCACGTGACTGCATCGCGCAATAACACGAATAACGATGTGTAACATAAAATTAAATAGTGAAGATAGGACGATATACAGTGAATATAATTAAAAGCTAGTGACATGGGTTCAATATTAAAAGTAAGTCAGTACGGGGTAATAATCATAAATACAAAAATAATTAAGCAGCACTACCTGGTGGACCCGTGCATGCTGCACGATGATTGGATTTTCCGAACTTAGCTTCTCCCGGTGTTTTGTCGTCTTAGGAAAGTAACTGGCGCTCTCAATTTCTCCCTACCCCCCACCCGTCCCCCTCAACACCCCCCACACCCCACTCCACCTACTCCCAGACTCCACCAGTGTGGAGTTAGTATCTACCTGGCACCTCAGGTGTTTGGTCTTTGGTTTAATGTATTCCCCCCAACCACCCCACATACGCCTTCCCCCTCAGAGTATCCACTCTCCCCTCCCTCCTGAAATGTGAATTCTCCCCCTCCTACCGTTCTTTCTACTCCCCCCCCCCCCGGGGGGGTTGGGAAAGTCAGGGCATTCCCACGAATACTATGGTGTAGCCCCGGAAACGTCGCAACGAAGTTTGATTGAAGTCTAAAAAAAACCCAATCACTGAGAAAGCCAGCATTCAGTAAACACGTTAAGTCCGCTGATCAACGAAAGTGAAAACGTCGACAATGCCACGTTCCACAACAAAACGAGGAGCATTGTCTTTATAATTCTTTCAGTCGTAATTGTTGTTTATTTACCGATTATCAACGGTCGCGTACGCAATGATTGTTGCTGCTTACTTTGAAACAATTTAGCTCAGCTCTGAAAAAAGAAACGTTTCTTTTAATTGTAATGATAAAATTTAATTGTTGCAGCTGCTGCTGGTCCTTGAGCTAGGGCCTTAGGGCTTCGTCGGGCAGATGACTGGGTGCGGTTAACGCTCGCTAAAAGACATAAAAAAAACCCTGGTCCTTGAGCGCTTATGGTCTTAATATAGTAGATTAACAAACAAGAAAATCACACAACAAGGCCATCTACGATCGAAGCGACTGAGAGCATCTCCCAGGGGCCGACGAACGTCGTTCTCAGCACGAATTAGGGGATGATTGGCTATCGAATCCACCGAGAGGCATGACAAAGGCCAGCCAATAGCTACCCAGAATCCTTAAGTACCTAATACGTTGCAAACTGTATTAATGAACTCTGATTCTGAAGTGCCTTGAGAACTCGAGTTATTGTGCCTTTTGCATTTATTTATTTACTATTTAACGCTATTAGGCTTTTTTTGCGTTATACACCCAATACCATGGTAACAGAGGCTGGCCAATGCCATTGCATCGGAAGTACAAACTTTGCCTGTATGTTGCTGGGATTTAAACCACAACGAAATTGAACGGCGTACCACTTCAGGCTTTGTCAGGATTAGGATCTGGTTCACGATAGGGTAAGGACTAAAGTTGACATTAGGACAAGCCTTGAGGTCAAAATTAGGATTAAAGGTACATTCCTCCCGGTTGGCTTCCCTGTATGGCACAGTTTTGCAACACTATTTCAAACAAATGTAAATGTTGCAAAAGCGTTCATTTTACGCTACATTCACTCTAACCTGCAAAAACGTTGCAAAAGCTTATTATGCGGAGGATGCTCGAAAATAGTGAAAAGGTATGTCTTCTTAAGTTGGTGTTAGGATTACCGTTAAGTTTCGGATAAAGGGGAAAGAATCGTATCAGGATAAGGGTTTGGATCACGTGTCCCAGTGTTCGTCCTGTACACATCTTCAATTTAATATCTTGAAGACTCCGTGTTCCAATGTAACCATTCTGTGGGTGACACGGCAGCTGTGTCAATCTTTGACCAGATTCAAGACTACCTCATCGTTATTGGGACCATTGACCTTTCGTTCTTAAGTTTCGACAAACTACGCGATACCAAAAATCACATTCATTGATAAACAATTGTACATACCCACGTACCTGCTCGACTATCTTGGTCGCCACATTTATTTTCTATTCCTTTTACCAATTTCGGATTCAATCCAGAAAATAAATTTAATTCCAAACTCCGGTCCCCAATTGAAAATTCAATAACTGCCAAGCCCAAAGTCTGTCATTTGCAGTGATTAAACCAAACATTAAAATTATATCTGGTTAAAACTGAACCATCCGTTCTATCATGACTTTCCGTGTGGACTCCAGCGTAAGTTGTACTTGAAAATTATTACCCCCAATCGTTACTGCAATCCTATAACCCTGCAGTGAGTGTTATTAGGAGGAACCCCAAAGGCAATCGCTACAGAATTTTGGTGCATCGGCCGAAATCGAACCCTGGCCACCCTCGTGGCAGGCGGTCATTCTCCCACTGAAGATGAGATTAGATTTAGGGGCGGAATAACGACTTGGAAAGATGAGTATCAGGATTCCGATTTAGCAGGTTAGAATTCGTAGGGATTAGTACTTTATGACTGGGATTAGTACTACGATTAGGAATCGGAACATGATTAGAATTAACATTGCCAAAGATGCCAACAAATAAACATTGCACTGGCGCAAAATACCACAACAATTCGTGGTATTTTTACAAACCGCATGTGGCAAATGTTAGCTAACACAATTTACCTTCACGAAATTCGCTTTCCCTCTTTCTCCTTTAGTGTTGTTTGCTGGCCATTTTTAAGCTGCGTGATTGTAACGTACGGTGGCTCATAGGGACACACAACAACTATTTTCTACACACGCAAAACTTTTACGAAACCAAACAAGATGGCCACTGGGGCGGGCGCAGTTACCTTATATCGTCCTAGGTCGTAGTGCATTTTATCCGGTGTTGGAACGCCGAAGTTTCGGTTTCATGAAAGTTTTTTTGTGTGTAGAAAAAAGTTGTTGAATGTCCCAACGAGCCACCGTAGTAACAACACGCGTTTCTTCCCATTTGATGAGTGTTGCTTTCCATAGGAATATGTTCCTCCCGTTACGAATCGAGTATATTGCATGAGTATATTGTTCTATACTAAAAGAAGGTAACAAGAATCTGGAATCAACGATATAAATGTATTGATTTAACTTATAATTGCTTGGGGACACCCTTGACACAATAAAAGTGATGGTGAATAAGTATTGAAGCAGTGCCGAAAAGACCGAAATGTGACGTCACTTTTTATGGAAGCGATGTAATCGGATCGTATCGGACGATAATTGGCTCGGGTAGTTTAGGAAAGTGCTCAGTATTCGCCATAATGTGTATTACGCAGCGCAGATGCGCAGACCAACCTTCCTATCCACTATGACTGTGTATTCCATATTCCAGCAAATTGCCTTTAACCCAACAACATCCATTATGACCACGCCAAGACCTCCTGTTTCTCCCATTAGGGAAAGTCCCGGCAATCGATTTTTTTTGTGTGTGGGGGGGGGGGGGACCAGTTTCGGGTCAA
>JAHWFP010085258.1:1099-28698 GCA_023313725.1 Lithobius niger | reverse complement strand
ATCAAACACGAACCAAGTTTCCACTCATCAGACATACAACGCAACTTTAAAACTTGACACAGTGTAAGCCTTTTTTTTTTTACTTGAATTTTATCGAATTAATGTTAAAGATTTTTTGTTACAATATCTTTTGTTTGAATCAATTTACAACAAAGTTTTACAACTCAGATGGTGGCGTTTTGTTGAACTACTGCAGACTAGCGTGTTGTACTGTAAACTATAGCTTTTGGTGTGGTGTTATACCGGAGTATGATTTGTGAACCCTTCCTGACGTTACGAAAATCTGAACCTCCGCGATTTGCTAATGAGTTCTGCAGTTTGTACCTAGATTTTCTTAACCGAGAGCAGATTGATCGTCGGTGTGACCGATTGATCGTTTCAACTTTGATGTTGTTATTTCGCTTCGTGCGCGCGAAAACAATAATAAGCGACAACAAGAAGTAATAGTTATAGCCATACTTTTGCAACAATGGTCCGCTGATAAGTGGTTTTTGGCCCACTTTCTTGACAGATTCCAAGGACTGAAAGATGGTCCGAGCCGAAGGCCGAGAATGTTTCTTTCAGTCCGAGGAATCTGCCAAAGAAAAAGTGGGCCAAAAACCACTTATCAGAGGACCGTTGTTGCAAAAGTACGGCTATAAGTTTCTTATGACCATATCTTTTCGTTCAACATGTAGCCTAGCACTTTCAGATCAGCTCCAATTCTCCATTCCACGGCGGTTTATAACAATGTATCGTCTCAAGAGATGCATGTTGGCTCTGCGTGCGTGTTTGTTGTCTGCTTGTTCATTGCTATGAATTCCAAACTGCGTTTAGCACACTCGCAGCCTAGTTTTTCCCGATAGAGCTGGGAATTTTGAATCTTTTCTCTGACGAGGACAATAAACGGTTTAGCCAGGTCAGCCTGTGTGACGAAGAGGCTAACGAAATCAAGCCACAAGTTAAGTAACAGGTTTATGCAAATGACTTCTGATGAACTGTGTCAGCTTCAAAATTCAAGGCAGTGCGTTAATTCGAAACGTTCAACATCTTGGGCGTTAAATGTGTATAGAGCAGTGACACGACGTAGTATTATTGTATACAACTCTATGCTGGAGCCTTAATGGGTTAGCTGCAAGGGGCGCTGCAGAGAGAAACAGAAAGGCGTCATACTGAAGCCGTTGCTGTGAAGAGTGATTTCTTAGACCTAAAACGCACGTTTTTTGTTGTTGGAGAAAACAACGTTATTTTAAGCCTAAGAAATCCGCTCTTCTGTTGTTTTTCCCTCCATTTTTATGTAGTGCACCTTGTAGTTATGCCCTCCAAAACCCATACTGGTGCCAATATGGCGGCAAATGTCACTGCTCTATAGGGCGTGGGCAAATGAACGTAATCGCCATTGGTCATGATTGAGAGCAAGTCTCAGTGGACATTTCATTGACTGGACCGATTCTTTTAAATTAAAATAAGTGCGTGCTGTAAAATAAAAGTGCTTCTTTTTTAGTCAATCCTGTTAGTAAAACGCTGTTGCATGTGTTTCAGGTAAAGCGTTTAAAAACTGTTTTTTTGGGTGTGTCAAAAAGTGTTTATTTTAAAACACTTGTTTGAACCGGGTACTAAACATTTAAGAGTGGGCAGGATAAGTGAGCCGGCCCACTTATCCTGCCCACTTTTGAAGAATGCGTTAGCAACATAGAAAGCATTGTTGCAACTGAGCTGATACGGGATTTAGCAGCCGACTTTACAGCAATGAAAAAGTATCTTGTTTCTTTAATTAGAGTCTAAAAGGCCTCAAAGCCGTACACTCTTTACTATGTTAAACCTAAACCTAAACCTAACTTAAGCTAATCACACACCACCACTAACGCAACCTCACTGGCCTCAATACGGAGAAAGTCACAGGGAGTTCCAGAGCTACACCGCCTGCCACCGCACACAAAGTCACACTGCCTGTTACACCCCAACGCACGGTATTGTCATAACAACATTAATAAACTAGCGCCTATTTTGAAGCTGGTTGTGCATCTAGTATCTAGACACACGCTAGTGTGTCGCGCCAAGCTAGGCAACAATCATCACAAAAAACATCACATCAATTCAATTGTTCAGGTTGTAAACCATTGTAGCGCGGCGCCATAGCGTCAGTGCCTTATATCTTGAAGCATAGTTGGGCACATTTCAGGTACTTGGGGAAAAATAATAATGCGGTACAAAAGCGTAAATTGTGTTGAAATCAAGAGCAATGACCCACCTGACAAAAATTACCTCGTGTAGGAATGCCAGCTAAGCTGCTTACAATGCAAAATCTGACCCTCAATAACGTTGAAAATGTGTAACTAACTAGCTAGCTAATTCTAGTCCGCTCATCCCCATGTTAATTACCATAGGGTGATTATTCATCGATACCGAGATAACGGGAAGGCTTCCAGCTATGAAATTGGACAAATGGCTGCAGTACGATACGAACTGCGTACCTTTTATGGTTTGGAGCCTAGGGGTGTAACGAGGATGGCGTCGGATGGCACGTAAGCACGTAAATATTCTTATAACCATTGTTAATATTGCCGGCATCGTCTCTCGTTGGACAGCCAAAGTTCGGACAATGACAACGTGTATACTGAAGTGCGTGCCTAGACACACACTAGTGTAGCACGATAAATCTAAACAAAGTTGCCAAAGAAATTGTATTCACGTCCAATTCACGACAAATACCAACTCCAAAAACAAAGCAAAATAAACAAAGCCAAAAAATAGTGAAGAGGCCACCAACTTGAGAGTGGTTCGGCCCTCAAAGGAGTGATATCAATACCGAAACTAATGAAATAAAACAAATTACAACAAAATTAAAACCAAACCAAAAACCTATAAAGAGGTGACCAAGTTGAGAATGGTTCGGCCTATAGTCAAAAGGTAGTAGCAAATTGTTGAAAACCAATTTCTTGTTGACGTGCCACTTTATTACACATCTGCACGGTAGTGGAGTTAAGTCTAATACATAATTTTAAAAAAAGGACTGATATCATATCAAAAACCAAAACCAATTTTTTTGGCAACGTGCTACACTAGTGTGAGTCTAGGCACGCACGTCAGTATACACGTTGTCCTTGCCGAACTTTGGCTGTCCAATGAGAGACGATGCCGACAATACTAACAATGGTTATAACAATATTTTCGTACTTACGCGCCATCCCACGCCATTCTCGTTAAACTCCTAGGCTCCGAACCATAAAAGGTACGCAGTTCGTATCGTACTGCAGCCATTCGTCCAATTTCATAGCTGGAAGCCTTCCCGTTATCTCAGTATCGATGAATAATCACCCTATGAAAATTAACATGGGGATGAGCGGACTAGTAGCTAGCTAGTAACTAGTAACACATTTACAACGTTATTGAGGGTACGCTTTTGCATTGAAAGCAGCTTAGCTGGCATTCCTATACGAGTTAATTTTTGTCAGGTGGGTCATTGCTCTTGATTTCAACACAATTTAAGCTTTTGTGCCGCATTTTTTTCCCCTCAAGTACCTGAAATGTGCCCAACTATGCTTCAAGATATAAGACACATGGCGCCGCGCTACAATGGTTTACAACCTCGACAATTGAATTGATGTGATGTTTGTTGTGATGATTGCTGCCTAACTTGGCGCGAGACACTAGCGTGTGTCTAGATTTGCTGGATTTTGTTAAGAGTTATAAGTTAAGTTCCTAGTTTTCGTAGTGGATGTGGAGCAGATAACCCCTGCAGGTTCTTGCTCCCTTACTAAATAAACAAACAAGAAACGTTGGGTATACTGTTGGGTATACTAACGTTGGGTATACTGTTGGGTATACTAACGTTGGGTGTACTATTCCTTGTTGTTTCACTGATCGTATTTATTATTGTGGGCTGCGGCCAAAGCCATGCGCCCTACCCCCAATGATTGGTTTGATTTTATTGAGCTTAAAGGTCTATACAACCACCATACGCTCAGTCCTTACCCAAACTAAACCTACCACCAGTACTACCACTACCAGTTCAACACTATAGCTAGCAACCACGAGGATTAGCGAAAAGGGCACGTACGGTATAGGAGGAGCACGGTCGGGTAGACAGATTAACCTAACCTAACCGTCACCCTTAACCCCCCTGCGACGATGCGCTGCCTCCTAGAACGTTAAGACTATACATCAGTTACTATACCAACCCATTGTTGCAAAAGGTATCGGTGTAATTATGCTCAGCCACGCCTTGGCATTTTCGGGACGAAAAGAGCCATGTAGTGTCTCATGCTCATATTGTGGTATATCACACACCTTGGGTGTTCCGTTTCGTTTGGATTTCTCTAGCGAAATTGTCCCTCTCGTCATCTACAGTAGAACAGGTTTGTGTTTGGCTCCCTTAAATAAAAATAACAACAACATAACTACGAGATTAAAAACAAATGTAACTATTAATTAATGGGGACGGTCTGTCTGACGAAATTCTGCACCATTTGTTATTTACTCTATTTGTTTGTGATTTGTTTACTTGGTGGAGTCAACGGGAAAAACCGTCTCCTGGAAATGGTAAATTCAAAGTTTCAGCGCTGACGTCACAGTGAGGGCTTGAAAAATCCACCGTGCGTTTAGGAACGACTTTGGTGGTGAGCTGCGATGACCAGGCTGACCTTTCCGATGAGTTTAGGGACTAAGTGCTAAATATTCACAAGACGGGGACGCCACCTAGGGATTAAAGATGCACCGATCCATATAAATGAATTCTGGATCACACAGATAGGAATAAATAGTGGATAAAACGCCACTACCCATCTAAAAAGAACACCGCTTTAAGTGTGTGAGGTTTGTGCACAAACCAATCCCTTTGAAGAGTTGTCTCGTGAATTATAAACGTCACTCTTTACGTCACACCGGATCACTACAGAGGGAATGGGATGGGGACTCCGGGGGGGGGGGGGGGTAGAGGGTAGCAAGCGACTCGTGGTAGAACAACGTGTTTCATTGCTAGACGGGTTGTGCCTGTCATTTCCGATAGGATTGCGTTGGCCGCTGAAGAGAGCTGCTGTTATCATTCGCTACAAAGCCTCAAATCGAAATTTGTTGGAAAAAAATAACAGAAGACCAACGGAAATGCAAACTGTTTTAAAGGGAAGTAGCTTGCCACGGCGTTAACACACGTCGGTCTATCTAGGAAGCCATGTTGTCACAATGTCTCATCTATTGTCACACTGGTGTTTGCTTGCTTCTGTTGTGGCCTAGATAAGAGTTTGATGGCCCCGGAGCCTGGTTTTCTCGATTTCCGCCCTTAGGCTCAACAATTCCACGCGCGTCCTCCCCCCCCCGCCCACACACACACACACACACACACAACACAATAATGCTCCAGAATTAAAAATAAAAAGCTGCCAATCTTGCGAACAGACTTCAGGACTTTCATTTGTGCTTGTTTTTTTTTTATGTTAAAGCATTATTTCATGTCAGCGATGGAGGTCCACACCAACGGAAAAGTGCTTCAATAAGTAAATTCTTTGTTTGAAAACATAAATAACGAGAAATAAAAGTATCCTCTAGTGAAACGAAGCCATTAAACATATGAACAAATTTGCATTGAAAATAAATTAGTATTTATTACCGACTAGAGGAAGCCCGTGCTACGCACGGCTGGTCTTGGTTGCACCGTTTGCAACAATACTACGGTTTAATTTCTCATTTGTATGTACATATTTCACCGAATTAAGTTTCTTCAATCGAAATTTAGGGCACACTGGCTAACAAACGCTTTCACCGAATTAAGTTTCTGCAATCCAAATTTAGGGCACACTGGCTAACAAACGGTTTCACCGAATTAAGTTTGTTCAATCCAATTTTTGCGCACATTGGCTAACAAACGCTGATTTTCGTTCGCTTTGCTCACTCAATCAGCGCATTCTTTGAATCAAGTCACCCATCAACAATCAACAGTTTAGACGAACGTTTGAAGTCCATATCACTTTCACAATCCGGATGGACTTACAAACAATTGTCGGTTGCTTGGCACAGCAGTGCAGGGCATTTCTGTTCTCAAGTGTATAGTCGAGAGAGATAGGGATGAACAATTTCTGGGCATGTCCATGTGGCGTCAACGTGACTATCTCCTGGGTATCAAGCCACAGGGGTATCGATGGAAATGAACTGGTAGAAGGGCTAGATCGATCAGCAAGACCAAACACGGCAGAGGTATATTTCCCTGCTGGTCCAAAGGACCTTCGCCCAATGGTCAAGGACCTAGCCTGCGTTAGGTGGGAGGAGGATTGGTTAGCAGAAGAGCGTGGGAAATACACCCTATGTTTGTTGTTACCCACGTGTGGGTACGTTTCTACTGACGCCATTGATCAAGTGACCAAATGCTAGCCGATAGCCCTACTTTCACTAACAGTTTTTTTTTCCTTTCGCATAAGCCTCAACTCGAGCGTCACACATCGGAAACAAGATTCTTAACATATATTTAAAAAATAAATAAATAAATAAAATGGTGTAGCTGCAAAACTCGAGATTGAATTTAGCTTTTATAATATAATCGTTCCTGGGCCTGTCTCGGTTATTAAAACACAAGGAAATATAGTCTGTCTACTTTGAGGTTTGTTTTGTTTTAATTGGGTGACTGTCATGCACGGCTGTGCTGGAAATATACACGAAAAACCATAAATAAAAAATTCAAAATAATTCTTATGCCAAATTTGAAAGTTTTGTATTGACCTTTTAAAATAGCTCACAACCGTTTTTCGTTCTTCATATGTGCAACCTTGGCGTTAGGAGGAGGGAAAAAGCGGGCACCCACTAACTCCGTCTGGTGGGCTGGCAGTGCTGGAGCAAGAGGGGGGGGGGAGGAGCGAAGGGTGCGGCCGCCCCGGGCACGAAAAGGCGCCGAAAATACTGCCCCTCCCCACCAAAAATAAAATAAAAAAAAGTTGAACTTTTATAAATGCTCTTTTGCCGAAGCATAGCCTAAACACAACTAAAATATTAGCTAGACAGTTGCAGCAGTAGTTTATGATAAAATAGAAGTACCCTCTGATTTACACGAAAACTCACAAGCCTAGCTTTTCGTTTGTTTAATGTTATACCTAATGTTATACCCAAATGCTATACCTAAGCAAAGGTAACTCGGAATGCTAAACTCGGGCTCGAATAGAGCAGGCAATTAATGCCTTATTTCATGAGGAGTTCGTATCTCGAACATTCGCTGAGCTAGCTGCAAGGGACACTGGATATACGTGGAGGAAAAAACGCTACCCTAGTTTGTCGCTATTATCTTGGCAATGGTGCTGTCGATGCCAACATTTTTAATTTTCAAATCATGCCTCCTATATATCTTGCCCTGGTGCCGTTGATGGAAGTAGGTTATTACTTTACTACACGTTTTCAAAAATATCAGCACTACCTACGCGTCACTTAACCTTGATCCCGTGCCTCAGGAGAAACTAATATATGACTTAGTTAGGTTATTCTAGGTCGTTGCTACAACAAATTTAAAAAAAAACTATAGCTGTACCCCTGGCGTAACATACGCTGGTCTAGCTGATTGCCGAAGGGTGTGTGAAATGCTTTACTGGGCAGCATTGAAAAGGGCCGCTGACGGCCCCCCGTCCCTGTCTCCCTCCGAACCCCGTCCCCCCCATTCCACATTCCCAAGTGGGGGGTGAAGTTTCCATCCCCCCCCCCCCCCACTCCCCACACTCCCCCCTCCCCCCCCCCCCACACACACAACCCCCTTCCCTCCATTGTGTGGTCTGAATACCCCCCTAATGCTGATTTTGCTGTGTGCATCTCATCCCAACCATGGGTAAAGGGACGGTCATCGAAAAACAATGTCCCAACTAAATGTATTTTATATAAAGATGGGTCTATTCCGTACAAATATAGGCCTAGTTGCATGTAAGTATATGAGCGCAATTGCACGTAATTAGTTTTATAATAGTGCAGTTGCACGTAATTTAACATAATACAGACCTAAGAATGTGCAATTAGGCCTATATAATTGAACGTAATATAGGCCTACACACACTACACAATAAGTGCTAGGCAGCTGATTGGGTAGAGAGATAAGTAGCTAGTAGACACTTTACTAGCTACTAGTTAGTTGACACAGTAGCTAGTAGAGTGTCGACGAAATCCACATACAGTATTAACTCCGTATCCCTCACTATTGATTAAGCAATATGCACCCGACACCAACGTGTTTTTTTTTTTTTTTTAATTATGTTTCACCTTGCCCACATCGATAATCACCATTACAGTCGTTGGATTGGAAACCAAGATATCGACTGTCATTTCGAAGAAAACTTGATCCTAGAATTTATTATTGAAATGGGGACGGGGGAGGAAAATGGCGTATACATAATGAAGGAATGAACTAGAATGCAGACGGTGTAATCACGAAGACTTGTGATTGGTCCTTCCCAAGCCACCGACAAACAGACGCTCAGTTGTGGTGTCAGGTTCTGCCTCCAACCTGAGACCTGAAGAGTTTTTCCTGAGTTCACCAATTACAGCCTGGAACGCAGGGTCGAATGAAGGCGAAGGTTTAATCTACATAAAAAACTACGCAGATAATTAGTACATGGTTCCGTATAGGTTTAAAAAGAAGTCCTACTAAAAATTGCACAAATAAACACAATGGTCGCACAACGTTTCGGGATTCAATTCATCCCGTTGTCAAAGTGCTTTAAAATGTGAGGAAAACAACATGTCAAAGACAAGGAACACTATAATTTAAAAGTTTAAAAAATAAATTTAAAACATGAAGATGAATGTTTCGCAACCTGGCCAGAACAGGTAACAAAAACAAGACCCCGTCCTCTCAACCTGCAAATGCAGGTTCGAAGTGAGGCTGAAAGTGAAAAGCCCGACCATTTATACCACCCGGCAGGTGAAATGCAATGTGGGAAAATGCAAGTTGAAATATGGGCATATTACTGCTTATTGCTTATGAGTTGATTGTAGTTGGTTGATGGGAAGGGGGGTTTAAACTCAGCTAATCCGACAAAAATTAACTCGTGTAGGAATGCCAGCTAAGCTGTTTCCAATACATAATCTGACCCTCAACAACGTTGTAAATGTGTTACTTAATCGCACCGAATAATACTTTGAACGTTAAATGAAAACTGGAACATTGCTACCGAAAGTAGCAATGTTCTAGTTTTCATTTACCCTTCGAATTATTAAGCGGTGTGATTAACTTGACGAATGTTTTGGTGTGTTGATATCACTCCTTTGAAGGGCCGAACCATTCGGAACTTGGCGGCCCCTTTTACGAGTTTCGGTTTTTGATATGATATTTTCGACTGGACCAGTAACCAACAGCAAATTCTAATAGAAATTCTACTGGACCTACATGTTCAGTAGAAAATTTAAACGGATACCCCCAGTAGATATTTTTAACTGGACCAATAACCAACAGTAGAATATATTCAACTGGACCAGTAACTCCAGTAGAGAATAATTCACCAACTGGTGAAGTAGTAAAGCGTACCAGTAACTTCAACTGGGTATTTTTTTCCTACTGGATCAGTACTTCTAAGATATTATCAACTGCATCAGTAGCAACTATAAACAGCATTTGACTGAACCGGTAATCATCAGTAAACTATAATCAGCTTGGCCAGTAACTCCAGTAGCCGGAACAAGTTCCAAAGTTCAAAAAGTGCAGTAAGTTTCTGCCGGGTAATTTGGTGACTGGGATGGCAGGGCCAAAGCAAGCTAAGCAGGACGGTTGCACTTATCCTATTTTGCATTTTCCTACTTGTATTCCTTGAATGCCTTTCCTCCATGTGAACCGCAACCTGCTGAATTCAAAAAGTAACTTGTGTATATACTTTATCAATCAGTAACATGCACAGACCGCCGAGAATAAAAGGTCGTGCTAAAGTTTTTTTTTCCTGAAGACTTTTTTTTTTGGATTATCAGTCTTTTTTTTTTTTACTCTTTTTTTTATCGTTTTCTGCATCTTTCCTGGCCTTCTTCTTGCCGTTTTCAGCCTTTTTCTGGCTGCATTTCACAGCATTTCATCGGTTCACAAAAGCAAAATGGGCATATTTTTACGAGAAGGGCAAGAAGGGCATTTTTTTTCGGAAAGTTGCCCCCCCCCCCTACCTCCTGTACATGCCACTGGTACTTTATGATCTGTAATTAAATCCCAAAACCACGCAGTTTCTGTTTGTGCATATAGCGTTAAAGCACTTTAAGTAAGAAATGCGTAGTTATCAAAGAGCACTGCATAGAACATAAAAACAAAAAGTTTGTAGGTTTGATTGACTTTTTTACGCAGGTTTGGGCGGCCAGCGACAGCATGTGGCAGGTGCGCCGTCTTCGTGCGGACCTGCTACTTACGTATAGGATTGTTCATGGATTCCTTTCCGTCGATTTACCCTTTTTCGAACTTCATTCATAGAAGGCAACACGCGGGCATTCATTTAAGTTGGTGGTCCAGCCGGCTCGCACTGAATGTCGAAAAAGCTTTTTCTCGTACAGGGTCACACTGGTATGGAACGCCCTTCCCGAGAATGTGGTCTCTGCTCGTTGCCCTCAACACTTTAAGACATTACTCAGGGCATGCAATCTACACAATTTCCTTAAGCGTAAAAAATACCGCTGACTTAATTTAACCACGGGACCAGTGTAAGTGGCACCTGCCCTTCTGTCCTCCCAGTCACTATCGTGGCTAAATCATTATTATTATTATTATTATATGACCCAAACAGTAGTGGCACACGCACAAATCGTCCGAGTTTTGGCGTGTCATGGGTTTTTTTCTAATTGCACTTTTCAGCAAGAATGCGATGTATAGTGAATTACCTGTGAATCTTTATTTTATTGTATTTCTTTTCAGTGAGCGTTTTTTAAATATCGTCACAGAAGTAGAGAAACTCTAACAATTTTATCAAATATTTTGAAAAAGTCACACGGAAAATTAACTTACAAAAGAATTCCGTGGAAAATCAAGTGTGACTTATATTCCCATCTTATTCGTTTGTGCCCTTAAGCTTGTAATTTGCAGCTGAACCATTCAGGAGTGCAATGTTTTGCACTCAGTAAAAGATTTTTAAATGGAAGTCGTAAGAAATAACTTGGCTTGCTGGACCTAGTAGTTATTCTCACTATACCAACGCGCAGGTTTTTACTGGACCAGTAAGCTGGGTTAGTTATTGGACCAGTGGGCTCTGCTTACTGGACCAGTAACAAAAGCCTGCAGGTCTAATAAGAAATTTACATTAAAGCAATTCGTATGTTAGTTATGCATTTTAATAGCAAAATGAAAGGTTCTCTAGCTGATAAACATTTAATGCCAATTGATAGTTTAAAACAAAATCAGGCATTACATAAATTAAGCGGAAATCGGTAAAATAGAAATCTTAAACCCATAACTTTAATGCTTAAGATTTTGTGTGTATATAAAGCTGATCAACACCACAACAAACTGTTAATACAGCAAGAGTTAGAGCTCCAAGAGACAGGTAAGTAATATCGTTGTGTCTGGTGTTAGTAGCTACATTGTAACCATGTGCAGTATGGGGATATTTCAGGAAAGGCTTCATGCGTAAAAACAGGTTTTTTTCAGAGACCAGTACAAGATTATCACTGGTCTAATAGGAAATCCGTACTGGTCCTGTACACCTTGGCTATTGGACCAATAAGTAATAGTTGTTGGTTAGAAGCTAGCGGTTATCAGTTTTTAACCAACGGCTGCGATCATTGTCCCGGCTCTCGTATGCAAATGTCTCGGGCTGACTTGAGCCGGGCCAATGATCGTAGCCGTTGGTTAAAAATCAATAACCGCGAGATTCTAGCCAATAACTGTTTTATGCCACGGTTGGGACGTCTAGCTAACTCTTTATTTTATTAAAACGTGTTTGTGTTTTGTGAATTTATCTCGATATGAATGAAGGTCATTCCATTTTAGTTTATGGAGGGTGGCGTGGATGGTAGACCGACGAGACCTTTGCGTCCGTTTGTGGGAAGAGTGGGTTGGAAGGAGACGAAGCGTCGGTTCACCGTATTTCACGTTAGCCAGCTCGCTTGTGTTTTCGAAGCTTTTCGGAGTGATGGAACTTCGATAAGACGCCGCAGGGATAGAATGACATTCTGGGAAGGTATGTAATTCATTTTGAGCGTTTGTACTTTGAGAATTGTTTAAAAAATATGATAATTGGGTATCGGTACGAATGACGGTCATTGCATTTTAGTTTGTGGAGGGAGGGGGGGGGGGGGGGGTTAACGCCGAGCGAAAAGCCTGTAGGCCAGACATATAAGAGTTTGCCGGGATGGGATTTCATTCCTTTTAAGTAATTCGTTTTGTACGTTTTTATTACGTTACATTTTTTTTTGCACGCTGTATTTGGTTGTTGGTGTGTGCGTTCCCGGTCACGTGATCTGGAAGTGTCAAAAGTGTGGGTTATTGGCAAAAGTGTGGGTTATCAGCAAAAGTGTGGGGCAACTAGATAACCCACACTTTTTGCGAGGACGCACACTTCCGGTGTTTGTTAACGGGATTTAACCAACGGAAGTTTAGCATGGGTTTGAGTTAGCGTGACGTCACAGCCGTGGTATAAGAATTGTTACTGGTCCAGTAAGCAGAGCCTACAGGACCAGTAACAATTCGGCAATGGTCCAGTAAGAAGATCCTACTGGTCCAGTATTCCATAAACCAGTAAGTAGTGCTGGTCCAATAGGTAAATTCATACTGGTCCAGTAAAAAGTTTCCAGTAGGATTCAAGGACAGGACATTATTTTTAATTACGACAAAAAAATTAAATCCAAGCCCTGCAAAAACTTCATGGTATAAATAAGCCTTTGCTGGCTTTCTTTATACCACATGTATTAAAGGTACATTCTTCCCAACGCCATTTTTCTCGATCCACCACATCAAGTACGGCCTCCAAATTCTATTTACTTACCGTTGACCAATCTCTTGCTAAAAATCCGTTTTTAAAAAATGTGGCGTCTAGGAGATTTTCTGTTGAATATAGGGAACTAATTTAATAGCATCCTGCGATTATACGATCCTTTGCATGCTTACAACTACCATGACGTTTCATCTCTGTGTGTGCATGTACTCATTTTAAATCGTTTGCTAATAATTACCATGAGATCAAATATCTAAAAGACTAATGCGGTGCAAATTAAAATTATTTATGCCAATACAGCGCCGTATAAAGATAATAAGATACTAGCCTAAATAATTGTAAAGTGTGATGCTAAAGTAACGAAAGTGTTTCCGGTTGGCAACGACACGATTTTTGCGTTAGTGCTGTTTCGTCCACTATATGCCCAACCAAGGCTAACTGTGATAGTAGCTGCGTTGGCCTGGCTGCAAGGAACGTAGCTACTGGTTCAGTTGGCCTTGTATTACTACACCAAGTCTCGTAAAACGCTATAATGGTAACACACGCGGAGGGGGATCTGCGCATGGCTGTTATAAGGCAGACGAAATGAACCTTTGAATTTTTATTATAAACTAAAAATATACACCAAAAAATAATGTGTATATATATATACAAAAATCAGCCTTTTCTTGTTTCCCCTCTTCACATTCATTCCTAGTCCATGGTAGGTAACTACAAGATCTTTGCAAAGAAACCTTCTACGAACATTCACTGGCTTCAATTGATTTTAAGGTCTCCTTTAAAATGCCGGAGAAAATATATTTTCTCTTCGCCATTCACCCGGTTATCTGCAAGTTCACCACGTTCGGTTAACCCAGCCTCACCCTTCAATAGTGCGGGCAAAATCAAACATGACATGTCATCATTCATTCTTTTTTGTATTGTGTTTGGTATTATTTGATTTTGTTTATTTTTTTTTTATTTCTTGCCTTCCAAAGTGGCATGTGCGTTCTTTTAAGGTAAAATGTATAGCTTTTTGGGTGGTCGTTATATTACCCTGCCATCTTGGCCGCTGCCTGAGAGTTGTTAGGTCTTTTAGATAGCATCCCTCAGATCCTGGTTCGCACATTCAGACATCCTAGAAAGACCCAGCTACGGGCGCCGTGGCAAGATAGAGCACGTTATTTAATTTACCGAACAGCTACACCAAAGTTGTTGCTAAACGCGCGATGAATTTTCCGATCCCTTAACGTGACGTCATTGCTGAAGAATCGGAAATATCGGCTCTCTGAGGCGGTTTTTTCCCTGAATCCTCTAACTAAAGATGGCGGACCTGCATTTTCTGTTATTTAGGAACATTTGTGTATACCCCTTGCCCCCCTCCCCCCTCCTCCCCCGGCCCCCTCCATTTTGCCTGCGTCCCTGGATGCTGAAAATATGAATAATTTTTCCATGATGCTGATAATAGTCATTGCATAATAGACGACACCACACGGAATCCAGTGTGTGTTTTACATTCCGTCGTAAAGTGATGTGTTTTTAAAAATTATTTTGGACAAATTATTTGTTTTATGTAGCAAAGACGATCGTGAGAGCGAAAGTACCTCAATAAATTCTGTGATGTTTGTGACTTCGGCTTCCACATCAGCGTGGAGCTTTGAACCAACGACTATGTTTGTGAGTTTGCCTGGTGGTTTCTGTGTTTGCGTTGCGCTAAACAGTGGCACGGTTGTTGCGGTTGGTTTTTGAAACCTGTGACTTGCCAAAATTTGCATGGCCGTATAATTTATCACGATTGTACGCGAACGCCTACGAAAACCTCTGCAAAGGGGGGATTTTGCGGAACTAGGCTGTGGTCAGATTTTGCAGGACACTTTAAGAACCGCCCTTGTTAGAAAGAGTTATGAGTTGGTCTTTTTTGGATGGCATTAAAGTATTGTGTAAAAAATACGATGCTGTCAATGCCACAAATGTTGGTGGTCTTAAAGTGCACATTTTTTAGATTTAATGTTGGTTCCTTAAGATGATGGTATGGCACCATCCCTGTTTTGCCTATACGAAAGGTGCACCTTGCTTCCAGAGCGATTTAAAGCAATTTCAAACATAACGGCGCACTGAACTTCATTTGGCGTGCGTCTTAAAACTTGGCACTCTCAAACTCGTGAGATAAGTAAATGCAGGGATCGAGGAATTGAATCCTCGACCTTTAGGACTGAAGGCTGAAACTCTACCGCCAAGCCACACTGACACGGTAAAAACCTTTGCAAAGGAGGAAGTTTCCAGAACTTGGCTTTGGTCGAACATTGTTGGAAAGTTCCACCCAAGACATTTTAAGAACCAAACTCACGAGAGAAAAAACATACCTCCGTGTCAGTATGGCTTGGCAGTGGAACTTCGGCCTTTAGTCCCAAAGATCGAGGGCTTAATCCCCGCTCAGGCATTCGTCCAAAAGACAATGGAAATAGTCTGCATCTGTATTTGTGTACCACTAACTGAGACTTGATTAGTCTTCATTTCAGTTTAGTCTCGAGTTCTTGGTTCACTTGGTTTAAGTTGCGCAACAACCAACTATTGCGCAAGAGTAGCTATTGGAACGTTTGCTGATACGTATTTGTGTGTGTGATAAATGCTGCCTTATATGGCTACCTCCTTTCAATTAAAGTCATTATTACAGCGGTAGAGCTCCGAGGCTTTGTTCCCAAAGATCGAAGTTCAATTCCCGCTCAGTCAGTGTGACACTTAAAAGTCCAAAACATCAACGGAAATAGGTTTGCATCTATATTTATTTGTCACCACGAGCCACGGCTGTTTGTTGTGATGTCATCGTAATTTAGCCACTGACGAACGAGAATAGCGGATCTTTGGCCGTCTGATTGGACTAGCCCATGTCACATGATACGCGCGTCACGGCAAACAGCCGTGGTGCTTGGTTTAATCGAGCCGATTTGCCTTTCCGTCCTGTTTAGTCTGAGATGATCAGACGTATTGTTGAGATGCGTGCAAGGTACCAAGTATACTCATGTAGTGATTTTGTCGGTACGTGCGACGGCTCCTCCAATGCCAACACCACAGTTAAGGGACTTGCATACATTGTTGTGGGGTCTATCAAGGGGTTACGCAAATTCCAAATAACCTAAAACTAAGGGAACGAGGCTAAGAAGTCGAGCGGTTCTGTTTTGGTGATGTTTTAATTTCAAATATGGGCGGTAGAATGCTCACTGCTCAGGCTCGCCTGACGTTCAAGGGCAACACTCACCTTGGCTTAGGGCCTTGCTTGAATAGAAGTCCAACTGCATTAGGCTTACATGAGATAAGCTTGAATAATTAGTTTCGGGTCATTTCATGTTTTGACTGCTAAACTAAGTAGCTATACGGGGTTGCAGTGCTTAACCGACAACAGGGTTGATCTATAGTTTGATTTTAAATTCTGGAAGTGGGAAAACAGGGAAATAATTCAAATTAAACGGGCCGAAATTACCTGTGGATCTGAGACGGTTGCAGTGTCGTGGCGGATGAATTCTATATCGGTTGGTTGGTGTAAAGTTGGTGTTGGCCGTTGTTGGGATCTGGTAAGAAGTGTGAATTCTGTATAAAACGGTTCGGTTGTTAGGTTTACGGTTTAGGATTAAGTTTAGAGTTGAGTGTATGACTAAGGTCCTTAGACTCACGTAAATAAAAATTCAATTCAATTCTATATCGGTTCATACGTCATTGTTGGGAGTACCGGGCAGAATTCCAAGCGAGCTCGAGCCATTACAATTGATGCCGTATACTTATTACGGGCAATTTGTATGCTTTATATTTTTACAATAATAATTGATCACATGACAAAGGGTTTCAAAGGATTTAACGAGCGTTAACCACTCCTGGTCATCTGCCCGAAGCCCTAAGGCCGTACGTCTGCAACAGCCAGATTCCCAGGCGGTCACCCACCCAAGTGTCAATCCAGCCCAATGCTGCTTAACTAACATCATCTCAACTAACAATGAATGTTAATTTTGAAATGACAATGGGTCATTACAATACGACGTTGTGTAGACCTTGGGATTGGTAGATTTCACAAATGACGTCATCAGAGCAATTCGCTAGGGTGGCATAATTTCAACGTTTGAGATCCGGAATTAAACTCAACAACAACAACTTTTCTGTTGTAATCGTACTGCTACGCTGTAGAATAAATACGGATGCAAACTTATTTACGTTGTCGTTTGGACTCATGAACTGCTTTCCATCCTGTTTAATAGGCTGTAAACCGTGCGCAATGGCTGCTTGCCGTGACGTCACCACGAGTTGGCCAATGACGAACGAGAACAACGGCTGTATGGCCGTCTGATTGGACTAGCCCAGTCACGTGATATGCACGTCACAGCAAACAGCCATGGGGTGTGGTATAGAATGTGCAAAGAGTGCATTGGAAGAATAAACCGTACATGGAGTACACACCCTGAGTTTCATTCTTCGTGTATGACGATATTCTGGCAGGGAGTTTCCGGCAGTTCTCATTGGTGGGGCTGTAGGGTGTTTATCGTTTCCGTGTGAAGTGCAGCCGCCTATTAATCGCGTACTGTCAGGGGTACCACTGCCAGATATATCCAAAAATGTAAAAAAGCTCACCACTGCACATTAAATGCTGAAAATCATGACGTATTCGTGATAAATAGTACTAGGACAGCACCCTTACATGGTTTTTTAGAGCATTATAGTGATTTCCCGTTTGCATGAAAATACTGTGATTTCCCGTTAGCATGAAAATACTGTGATTTCTCGTTAACTGTCGCCCACGCTTTCATTAGGTTTAGTTAGATTCAGGGTTAAGAGACAGAGGCCTGAATCCCGTTTGCATGAAAATTTTGTGACTGGAAAAACATATGACGTCACCCGTAATGTACCTCTTTGTTGAAAATGTCGGAAGTGATACCCACCTATAATAATAATGTGCGCGGTGTATCTTGAGTCCTGCTGGTATTTTCTGAGTGGCTATATCTTCCTGGAGGGGGCGGCGTTAATCGACGGCCGTCATTGATTTAAAAAAAAAACTATTTTGGATATCAACAAGGCACTCTGCTACCAAAAACATACAATCGATTATTTTTGTTCATTCTGGGGCAAACTCAATATAGGGTGCGGAGACTATAAGCACTTCCTTATTACATAACCTCCCTTTAAAAACGTCCCCAGCTACGTATACCTTGTATGCTGTAGTACTTTAGTCGCTCTTGGGGGTATATTACTCTTAAGGCGGTGACACTTGATGTTTATAAATAAACATAAACCTAAACATAAACCTAAAAATGCCCTCTACGCATTTTTATTTGCATTTGTAACAATGATAAGTCTCTGACCGGAGCCCAAGTAATGTTGAGTATTGATTGTTACAGTCGATAGTAAAACTTTATGCGACGTACGCCGTGTAATAATATTTTCGTAGCCGAGGGACGAAAACCCCATTATCACCTTGCTTGTAATGAGGCAAATACTCAACAACGCCCTAATTGTTGTAGCACACAACGCCCTTGTTGCGTCACTTGCTCCTTTTTTCCTTGTTACCTTTTTTTTTCTCTTTCAAAACTTTGGAGAGAGAACACCGTTTTTTCTTCCTTTGCCAGTTTTGTGAGGCCGCCGTTTTGTAGGCCTAGAAGATGGGTATAATGCAACGAAACGGGGATAGATCTACGACACTAGTTCTGTCCAGCGTCTAAGCTTGCTGACCACATCTTTGTGGTCCAGGGTGACGTGAGTGCATTTCAACACGGGAAAAATAACTTTCTCTCCAATTAACATAAGTTTGCCGAATTTACATGGACAGGAAAAACGGAGGAGAAGACGCAGCGACGAGCGTATGTGAGTAACCCCATCACTGATGTGCCCATAAATGAGTAGAAGGACCTTTAATACCTTGGCGACTTTTGTTCCGTTCCACACAGTAATAGTTGGGACTGATCAGGTAGCCTCAGTAATACTGAGCGATCGTCTTTACCCGTTCACACCTCTCTGGGCCGGACTGGTCTACAAATTTAATATCACCGTCACCTCCAAAAATAGTTATTTTAGAGGCAGTAGACCTAACCACGCTCTGCACGATATCATCCGAGAAATCCGGGAGTTGCACTCCAACCCAGTATATTTTTTCGCAACTTTAACATATAAGGTGGCAAGGCCAGTAGATATCTTCGTTGTTGCCGTAGCAACAATACGGAAGCGACACTGCTGACAGAAAACACAGTTTGAATCATTACTTATGCAGAACAGACAATTCCGTTTGGCAGACATTCCGTCTGGACGCACAAACAAAAGAAATAAGAATTAGTAGTGGGAATATCTCGGTGATCTTGCGACACACAAACAAACAAACAAACAAATATTACGATCTTATTGTGTGCACGGCGTATCTCGAGTCCTGCAAGTATTTTATGAGCGGCTACGTGTTCCTGGAGGGGACGACATTAGTCGATGGTCGCCATTGTTTTTGTAACCATCTTGGATATCAACAAGGCACTCTGCTACCAAAAACGCACAATCGATGATCTGTGTTCGTTCCGCGGCGAACTCAAGATAGGGCGCGGACACTTATGTAGACTTCATATGCACTAGGCCCTCTGGGCTTTTTTTATGTTTTCGAATACATCCAGTGCCCGCTACTGCTTATATGCTGCCTGATGTGTGCTCAATGTGTGATTCACTATGATGGTATAGCGTGCGCTCCATCGTACAAAATTTGCTTGTGCTCTCGTAATACGTTCGCTTGTGCTACGTGACTGACAGAAGACAAGTCATTCTCTGCCTCCCTAGTTTAAGTGTGCGCGGCCTATCTTGAGTTCTCTGCAGAACGAAGACAGATAATCGATTGTACGTTTTTGGTAGCAGAGTGCCTTGTTGATATCCAAAATGGGTTACAAAAACAATGGCGGCCTTCGATTAAAGCCGCTCCCTCCAGGAAGACGTAGCCGCTCATGAAATACCTCCAGGACTCAAGATACGCCGCTCACACAATAGGTAATTCTGAAAGGACGTAGAATATGAGGAAATTTATTCTTTCCTTACATGGAAAGCGACCGTTAAATTATAAAAAAAACAACAACTTAGCTTTAATTGAGTCCTTCTGACTTTGTTCTCATCTTCATTTGTGAGAACGATGCCCAACCACTCCACATGTAATGCACTGCCAAACTTTAACAACACTGTGGAGCTTGCAGTGCTTTGGAATCTTTATTTTTACAAACTGGGAGATTGACTGACGGTAGTGTTTCGTGTCCGTCTGTTGTCCGCCGCGACGGCAAGATGATACCGCGTTGGCAGCTTTGTGAAATAGGAAAACCAATATTAAAGATGGCCCCCTCAGTAACAAGTGACATGGTAGCATGTACGACTCATACAAGAAACCATGGTATAGCCTTTTCCTTTCTGAAGTTACAATGTGTCGTGTTTTAGTTTGTGAAGTTGTACATATAGTTGCCTTGTCATTCATAATGTTTTAAACCAAATTCATTTGAATACGTGGAGCGCAGCCTTGGATTTTATGTAAGAGGCAGAGAATTTATTTCAGAGGGGAGAGAAACCAACATACAAATGGAATTCAGAATAAGTCAGAAGATTCAGATAAGGGGTAGGAAGGGTTTGTGTGGGGGGGGGGGGGGGTTGCTTTAATCCTCTCGGAGCCTATAAAACAACACATTTCCGCAAAGTTAGTGCCTTCGAAACATGTAACCCGTTCAGTCCTGCATTAAATTCCTGTTTTTTTTCTCTCCCATATGCATTTAAATCAGTCGTGGGATTCGAACCAGCATTCAGTAGATGAGGATGCTGACCACTAGGCAGTTGTGGCTCGCTATGCTCAAGGTTCCCGGGGCCCCCTCAAAAAAAAGAGGAGGGGGATGGTCTAATTATTTTCTGCGGCATTTGGTTGTGGTCAGACTTTGTGGGAATGTTCCACCCAAGGCATTTATTAAGACCCGCGCTTGTTAGAAGAATTATGCGTTAAGACAAAACTTATCTCTCTCAGTATGGCTTAGCAGTATATAACTTCAGCCTTTGGTCCCAAAGGTTGACGGTTCAACTCCCGCTCAGGTAGGCTGACATGTAAGCCCAAAATGCAACTGAAATAGCTTTGCATTTGTATTTATTTACCGGTATTTACGCCAGTTTGTCTTCCCGTCCTGTTTATTCTTGATTTCAAGCTTTATTGTGTGTTACTTTTGGTTAACTTGTTGTGAGGCACTCCCCTCCAGTGGCGATTTGAAAGTATGAAAATTTAGGTCTATTTACTCCAATATCAGCCAAATGTAGACCAAATTGTCGGCCTAATCAGACAAGTTATATAGGCCTAACTTCTCATATGTAGGCCTAATCAGACAGGGGGAGGGGGCACTAGGAAGAACCATTTAGGACCGGGAAATGGTTAACGTAGGCCCCTCTCTTGCGGCATTTCGTATAAAGAAGTCATCATGAAAAAATTTCTATGCCCCCCCCGATACGCCCTCGAACCTTAGGCCCGACGGGAAACCTCCCGTTTTCTCGCACGGTCAGTGTGCTCCCGTAATCAGATAAATATAGGAGTACTATCGGAGTCGCACGCTTCGCTCGCTCATTCCGCGTCGTCTCGCTGCGCTCGAGCAGCTTTCATGCTACAACTCTTATGCTGCTGACAAACATTCCACATCTAAAACAATCAAGCAAATGATCAGAGTGCAGTGCGCGTTTTTCGTAAGGCTTCAGGTCGTAAACAAATTAACTAAACAAAAAACGGCTTCGCCATTTAGAAAACCATCCCCCTTCTGCCGTGCGCCTAAGCTGCTGATCAGCCAGGAGGTGAGACACGCCATTTCTATACCCCAGTCGGCCTTGGCTTGAAGAATACACTCGAGTAGCTTTCATGCTACAGCTCGTTTGCTGCTGACAGACATTCCACATCCTAAACAATCAAGAAAATGATCAGAATGTACCCAACAACTATTCGTGTTTACCACAGTTAGGCCGGACTACATTGCTGAGTAGAGCACCAGCTAATAGCACACTAGTGATCGCATGTCGATGTTTTACAAATGCAAACGTTGAATATTTCTGACACCCTTTTCTGTTATCAATATATTTTGTTTAAGTAGGCTAATTTAGCATTAATCTTTTCGTAGTTTTCAACCTCCGTTGGCCTTGCTCGCGCTAGATATGCTCCATTCGCAAATTACTTTTTTTTTGAAATGGCGCCTATGATCTCTGGTGCCTTCGGTAGATGGCATCGTATGTTCGCCTGCTGGCCGTTGCGTTCTGGGCGCAGCTACTATCTCAGCGGGTCTCGGCTGCTACTCTTATAATTTGCTGTTCCGTCGGTAGATGGTGGAGATGGCATCGTATGTCCTGCTTGCTGCTGCGCTGCAGATGCAGATGACTTCGTTGCGTATCTTGTGTAATTATATATATAGATACCTTCATATGCGACAGCTAGTAGAGGGAAAATGTACTACAACTGTACATACGTTATAGCAGCTGGCGAAAAATAGATATTCTGCAATCTATCCCCTAAGCAATTATTCCCTAAGCAATTATCCCCTAAGCAATTAGGGGATTCGTCATAAGTCCTATGAGACAAGATTAAAAATGTTCAACATGGCTTCATTAGAATTACGGTGGGCAAAGGCAGATTTGGTACACGGTTTTTTGGATTACAACCATCACAATTGTTTAAAAAAAAAATTAGAAATAAGGGTAGAACGAGGGGGTCACCCTTTGAAATTTCTTTAAAAAAAAACATTTAGACTAAATTGCAGAAAATACTTCTTTGCAAACCGAATGATAAACATGTGGAATGCATTATACCTGTGACGTTGTTGTGGGGCCCCATCCACTCAATGCTTCAAGACAAAGGCTAAACAAATGTGATGTATTATCTTTATTATAATTTAACTGTCAACAAGATTGCTCTCCCATTGCTGTAATTGTCTATGACCTTGGCATAATAATTTGTGGGCAGGCAGAAGTGGTTTAACAAAATCCCCACCTCTACCCTTTTGCTGTTATCTGGCAAATAAACCGATCATCATCAATTAACGATGTCCAAGATTGGACTAAACTGCACTGCCCCAATTAATGTAATTTTGATCCGTCTAGAGACACGTATATATACCGCAATGCAGTGTTTATCGTAATAGTGATTGCAGAATCCACCTAACTCACAAAATTCATCTTGTAGGCAATGGCGCATTGTTGCTTTTACGATCTTGCCTATTGCCCCTATTAACGTGCACGACATTCCACAACGATACCTGGACTAATTAAAACAGCAATTAAGCGTATCGTATAAATTACAGGTTTACCGTCCAGTGTCAAGTTTGTGACGTTAATGTGACAGTTTATGACATTCCGGGGGTGAGTCATTAGTTTTGAAACAAGCAGGAAGCAGAATTAAGGCTGCCAAGCCGCTATGTATGAAGTGCCGTGTGTGTCAAAACAAAAATATCGCACTTAACGTGAGGTAGGATTTGTGGACACTGGGTTATTTGCATCTTCGTGACATAGGTGGTAAGGCAAAAACTTAAAGAGATTTTGGATAGTTTCGTTTGTCTGAAGGAAGATGGAAGATGCCTGTGGTCAAACCGTTCGTGGGACAATTTCTGATGGAAGCTTGTTCCTGAAATGGTTTGGGGGATAGGCATATTCGGGACAAGAGGGCGGCAGAGGTTTGATCCGTGGATCATCGATCCAAGTGTAGTGGCAACGTTAGACAAGGAAATAATGACGGCTTGGAACTTTCGTGTGGGGGCTGTCATAACTCTTGGGTTTTAATTACTGGTTTCCAAAACATAGTATGGTACAAGGAAAAGTTGCACAGCTCACTCACAAGTGAAAACGTTTAGCTTACTTCTGCGTAAAAACTTTGGGGCAGGCTTGGTAGAAATAGCGGCACTATAAGGAGGACCATGTTTTGGATACTTATTAGGCTAGGAAATGGAATAGGTTGACTTACAGGACAGTCCAGAATGGCGGCCGCCGTGCCCTATAAACCGGGACGGAGGTTCGGGAATATGGAAAGTCCGTGGTCCTTGGTCAGCTCAACGTTGCTAGGTGGGTTCCTTACATGGCCTCAGGCATCGCTAGTTCGGCCATCACAAAAGGTAAAAACTTTGCTCGAACATGAGCACGGAAAAGGGCGGCCTGCACCATGGAATCAGCAAAAAGGACCGTCTCGTTAAAGGGAACAGAGGCAACTAACTAACAACACTAAAAAAGGGTTTAAAGGGTTTAACGAGCGTTAACCACTCCTGGTCATCTGCCCGAAGCCCTAAGGCCCTATGTCTGCAACAGCCAGATTCACAGGCGGTCACCCACCCAAGTATCAATCCAGCCCAATGCTGCCTAACTTAGGGGATCTGACGAGAACCGGTGTTTCCAGCACTGCAAGGCCGCAGACACCACTACAACACTATACAAAACCAACAACAATGGTTTACTTGCAAGGCGCAATGTTTTGCTACAAGCAGACAACAATGGAGCGAGATCTTGCCAGCACTGTTAAAGACGGTGTTAGAGAAAGGGGAGTCTAGCTGCCCAAGAGCAACAGCTCCAGGTACAGGGACAGCTAGCGAAACCGTCTAACAGGATTGTCTCATAGGCTATTATCAGAGAGTGGATCTCCCAAAAACACACTTGTTAAAACATTCCTGCCAAGCTTTGCGGCCGTTTGAAGTCGTGATATCAATCGTCAAGTTCTTTCGCCAAGTTAATCCCACCGAGTAAATAGTTTCAACGTTATATAAAAAAAAAAATTTAAATTGCTTAACTGCTTTTCATAAATTTTAACATTGCATGTAACGATTTCAGTCCAGTGCTCCACAAAGTAGTGCTTTTCTGCACTACTTACATGATTTCTGCCTAGTGCTCTTTTCCGTATTTCGGCCCCGACCTCTAAAATATTTGATGTCCATCTGCTAACGTGTTTCTTTTATGAACCAAAGTTCCTTGGTCTAAATCACAACACACAATTGCGGACGTTATCGTTTCCTAAACAGAAAAACACAAACAGCGAGAAATGTTATAAAGCGTTAATTTATTTTCTACATGCACAAGGCAGAAAACATACGATTTCAGCCCAGTGTTCCTCAGGGAAGTGATTTCTGCACCACGTCTGTGATTTCTGCCCAGTGCTCTTCCTCGTATTTCGCCCCCACCCCACCCCTAAAATATTTAAGATCCATCTTGTAACTCTTTTTTTTCATGAACCAAAGCTCCCTGGTCAAAACATTTGAACCAAATCACAACAAAATTCCGAAGGTTATTGTTTCCCAAACATAAAAAAAAAACATGCAAACACACAGGCAAACATACGCAAAACCGAACTCAAGTCGTTCATTAAGGACTCTCGTCGCTCGCTTAGCCTATAACCGGGCATTACTTCTAAAGCAATTGCGCGTTTCTTTGTTAGTTTAAAGAGGCACAACGAATGCCGGTAGTCCAAACCCTCAGTTTTGTTTCAAAGTTCTTCCCACCTTCCCACGACCTCTCTTACATTGTTCAATTTCAACAGTATCAACTTGTCAAATTAAAGTCAATAAAACTACTTTCGGTACTGACATTTGTTGATTTGCCCGTAAAATGATGTTGTTTCGTCCTCCATTTTTTCTCTCTCTCGTTCCTGTCTTATTACTATCATTGCCAAGATGACGGCATTTGGGGGTCGAGGCTAGCGGCGCTGTTGTTTTGCGCATGCGTCAAAAAACAGCGGTCGCTAAGCAACGGGGGAAATTACACGCCAAAAACGGGAGATTTTTTTGCTTTCTTCCCGAGAGAAGGCAGCGAAACCCGTAGCTACCAGCTCCCCAATCTTCTTTATTAAATCAGCTTTTCAAGACAGAAAATCGGTGGAATTTCAATATATCCGACTTGTAAATGTCAAAGAGATTGTGACGCATCCGCCCATCTGGTAACGAGGCTATTTCTCCCACTTTGCCGCGTCTGCGCGAGATGTGGAACTGAAAAAAAAAATTACCAATCTTAAATGCCTTCGGGAGTTTTATAATAATGATGTTGCTTAAGGCGAAAGACTGTAAGACCCTAGACTCTGAAACGAATCCTTCATGTACAAATTTGAAAAAAAAAATAGTTTACGAGTTTCACTTAGCAATCAACGTTTCACGTTTTAGGGGGGAAAAAAACGGAAAATAGCTTTTGGATTTTGCCCGTCGCCTTTGAGATGACGTTGAGAAGATGCAATTGAAAAGTTTACAAAGTGGCCAAAGTTTCTAAGGTTATAATATAACGATCACTTGTTTATTTTAATACACCTCTCAAACAAGGAAAATAAAAAAATAAAAAACAAAGTCCGTTGCGTCCGGCGTTTTACCATTTTAGTATCATTTCTTGACACTAGACGCCACTGTTCGCAAAGTTACAAAACTGAATTGATTTATATGAGCATGTTGCTTATTTTTTCCCTAAAAAGAACAACCATTCAACCAAAAAAATCAAAAATACAACAGCTGACAAATAAACACGTTATTTAAAATGCAGGTAGATTAATATACTTCGTTAGCGGCATCTAGTGGCTGGAAATGGTACTAAAATTGGTAAATCTCAAATACCTATCATTTTATTGTTTTTGAAATGCTGTAGCACGAATTTTAATTTCTATTTTCGTATTTACGATGGTTAGAATGGCCATTTTTGTAACAAACAAGTGTCCTGGGTTTTCCGCTTGAATTTCTCCGGCTAAATTGTTCCTCTCTCATCGTCGTGGGGTAACAAAATTACTTCTACCCCGGCCAAACAATAGTTCGTTTTGCTCGCTTACTTATGAATTTTGGACCCCCTGCATCCTGGGCCCGGTGCACCAACCCTAATTTCGGCACTGGTTAACGACACACATTAACTTCATTTAAAACAGTCTCGATACCGTGTTGTATGGATGAAAAGGCAGCTTACTCTCAGTTCCAAAACTAAAAATTAGGCATTAACTCATGTAACGTCAAATCTCTGCACCGTGTTGCATAAATGAATAAGTGTTCTCTAGAACCCAACTCTCCGTTAGCTGCTACTCACGAAATCAAAGCGGGACGTAAAAATTAGGCCTAAAAGCTAACAATTTTTGTTTTACCGGCAATTGTCATGGGTTCTTCTGTTATAATGTTTAAACGATAATTACCGAAAACCGAGGGCAATATAAAACAAATTCGTGCATGCAATATTTCATCGTATCAGGTGCCAATTTCGAGTCCGGTGGGCCCGCGGGCCCCCCGTTCACCCTCCAGCAGTGTAGGGTCTGTATACCTCCCCACCTCTCTGCCCAGCCCCCCTGGTGTTTGGTTATAAATGTATTTACCCCCCCCCCCCCAAACACCTTGCGTCCCCACACCCCACTACACGCCCTTCGGCGGATCCTGGCATTTTCAATTTCACCCCCTCCCCAATCTGCACGTCCCCGCTCCCTCCCAGGTCCTCCGGCCACTGTCCAGCTTGTAGGGTCTGTACACAGGCTTACCAGTTGGTCGATAATTATCGAATTTTTGGTCGTTATTTTCTTTCCAAGTCGTTAAAAGTTGATAAAGTTCTATTATGTCGATAAAAGTCGATAAAATTAAGTTCTGAAATACATATATTGCAAAAAGTCACATTACCGTATTTTTTTTTTTTTTAATATTGGCGATTTGTCGTGGTCTCCACGCGAAAGCAGTTATAAAACGTGAAGTTCCGGTTTCACTTCGAAAACGAACTCTTTGAGTTGCTCTACAGCACGAATAGTGCCCCGCATTTTCGCTTTACCGCTACCGGAGGTACCATTGTGGGCAAGAGTTTTTTGGGGGGGAT
>JAHWFP010085257.1:0-21820 GCA_023313725.1 Lithobius niger | reverse complement strand
ACACGCGGCATCCCTGATTAGCAACATTGGCAACACGCGGCATCCCTAATTAGCAACATTGGCAACAAGCGGTATCCTTGATTCACAACGCAATGGACAACGCCGCTGTTATCCGTATTTGTTAGAATTACAGATATTACTAATCCGTGAAATTGTCATCCCAGCAGTAATCAGAACATTTCATAATTACAGCCAATTTGTTCAAGACACTACATTGTCGTATCCAGGAATTTGCCATTCTCAACCAGGGATTGACGACCGAAAATGACTACTAACAAAGACTAACGTAATTAATACGATACCTTTTCGTTATACCTTTTCTTGGTACGGTACATTTTCTTTGTAATCTTTCATACTTTGTTCAACTAGGATCCCAAACGACAGTCTCACAAGCCAACAATGACATCATGGCAAATAACATCGTGAAAATAAGCAAACGGTCAAACAACTCCAAGGCGACATTATGGAAAAAGACAAAACTTCGAAAGATTTACTGACTCAATTGCAACGACTGTAGCCTACGGCAAGGTTGCAAATTTGCAGGCCCAAGTGCAACAACTGATCGGCAAAGTTGCAGAAAAACAACAACTGGCTGTACATCTTCGAGCCCAACTGGAAGAAATGAATGAAACTTGCTGCGTTTTGCATGCTCGATACTGCATGATTCTTATGACTCTTGTGCTACGCAGGAAAATCCTCGAAATCCCAATAAATTGAAATTGAAATAAGTTGAAATACAAAATATATTGAAATTGAAATAAATTGAAATTCAAAATAAATTGGAATAAGTTGAAATTCAAAAACGGTAAATAAAGTGAATGTTTGGTAAACATTGTTTCGCTCATTGTTAAATTAACTATAATCCACGTGTAAATTACCCGATTGATTGTTGAATAATTTAAATAAAAATTCTCATGTCAGGGTGGTTTTTAACAATCTTCGATAAACGAAAACAACAAAAGTACACCGCTCAACCCCTCCAAAAAAACTACCAAAAACACTTTACGGTTTATAGTGGTGGCCCAATGCATAGGGCCGTAGTCCTTAGTCATCCGGTTATGTCGACAACACATTTCGCCCACATTTCAGGTGACTGCACACTAACTTCACGATTCCGTGAAACATGTCGTACGATTTTGGAAACAACGAAAAGAATATATCATACAACGCGAGGAATGAGCAATAATGTGTCCGGACACCCATTTAAAGACGAAGTATGTGACGAAAGGTTGGAAACAGAAATCGTTTCTGACTCACGGAAAAGTGCACACAAATTTCATGGATATTCTTTAGTAAACCCTTTGCACATAAACGTAGTTTCATACAACGCAAAAAATGTGACGAAATATGCCTGGAAAGCCATTTACATGCGAGGTATGTGACAAAACGTTCGCAACAAACGTACGTTGCTGGCTCGCAGGAAAGTTCACACCAGCGAAAACACATTTGAATGTAAAGTCTGTGGTAAAACTTTCTCAGAAAAACGTTACTTGTGGTTGGCACACGAATGTGTCCATGGGCCTCAGGCATTGTTTAAATGTACTCAGTGTGACAAGACCTTTATACAAAACCGTTACCTGGTGCAGCATCAAGAGACCCACACACATGAAAAAAACTTTTATTTGTGAGGTCTGCGGGGAGGCCTTTCAACATCAACCACAATATTGCAATATTGGTGTAACATAAACGACTGCATGATAGAGAATAAACGTTTAAATGCGTTGTATGTGACAAGACCTTTGCATAAAACCATTACCCGGTGCAGCATCGTGAGACCCTCACCACATGGAAAAACCTTTAATTACAAGGTCTGTGGGAAGTCCTTTCAGCAGAAACCACAAGTGATGTAACATAACGACTGCATGATGGAGAAAAAACGTATAAATGCGTTGTATGTGACAAGACTTTTGCATAAAACCGTTACCTGGTGCAGCATCGTCAGACCCGCACACATAAATAAACTTTCAATTGCTAGGTCTGTGGGAAAGGCCTTTCCACAGTAACTACAGTTGGTGCAACATCAAAAAGACTGCATGATGGAGAAAAATTATTTAAATACGTTGTATGTGACAAGACCTTTCAACAAAAGCGTTACATGGGACAGCATGGTAAAATCCCAGCACATAAAATGCAAATAGCAGTGATTAGTGAAATGGAAGAACGTACGTCAACACTTCTACCGTTCAACAACACAATTGTGGATAGATGACTGCGACTTGCATTTACTGTGTTACTGCATACTGGTGCAGTAAACTGAACACTTTCAAGAAATATAACAAATGCTGTCATGGCGGAAAGGTTTCACTGCCAAAACCAACCGAAACGTCACAGTTACTGAAGAAATTATTAACCACAAACTTACATGAAGGTCACAGTTACCGACAACACATATAGGAATATACAATGCTGCTGTAGCTTTTATTTCAGTGGAAGGAAAAACCCCCCCTCCTCCCGGAATGGGACCCTATTGTTTTTGCATCCATGGATAAATTTATCATCACGCTTCTCCATTGTACTGAAACCAACAAAATAAGCCAGGATACGGACAATTATACATCTTCGATTCAGGTGAAGCAACAGATGCACGCATGGAAAATAACCAAAGCTGTTTACATAGCGATTCCCTGTTACGAGACATCAATCCGTTTGCGCAATCTAATAATGAAATGCATAAAATGACTCGAGCGAATTGGGCAGCAATAGTAAGTATGGTTTGTATGGAGGGTAATAACCTGGACTTAAGAAGATGTTGTCGGGAGGAAATCACCCCGACTTTTTTTTATACTACTCCAACATATTTTTTTTGGCCTTTTGCTTTACCTTAACTTACTAATCATTTTCGTAACATTTTGTTGTAAGATGTACCTTTAATAATAGACATGTGTTTAACAATGCAAATCTTGCTTTTTCTCCCCTATGTACATTGTAGTTCCCCCAAGTTATTGTTACCTTGGTTTTGTAATGGCTGGGCTCCTCCTCTTCTATGAATTCGAAAGAACCTTTTTAGCTTTACGATGTGCCTTGACGGGAATCAGCATTGAAAGGCCCGACTATTTTTCCTATGAAGGATATCCATGCACCATGAGGCGCCGATATGATTTGGAGAGGATCTCCCTCGGCGTTACAAGTGTGAAAGGACTCATACTAAGCTCGTAAGTAAGCCTAACATCTAGAAGCAGTGGAGAGCTGTAGCCAGTATGCCAGGAGCAAACTAAACGGTAATCTAATTACCCACCTTTAGTATTTCCTTCGTCCTTCGTTATTGACTGTTGATGTTCTTCCTCCAAGTGGTGTTTAAAGTGGACTGTGTGAATTCTTGACTTATTGAACTGCTAAGTTTGCTAGATAATAAATTGTAATGGTTACCGATGCTTCATTTTCCCACCCTTCTTGACTCTTCTACACTAACTTTAGGTATGGTCTATACAGAAGGGGCTTATTCCACGGAACTCTCATTAGGTGTTCTTTCGGGCTGTGTTCACAATATAAGGGGCAGTAGAGGACCGTGAGGACTGAAACCATGCGCCGCTACACTCCCTGTCCTAACAGACATAATGCCTCATCTTTCAAAACAGAAGTAGTTGTCTTTTTCGCAGGCGATGATGGCGAACCACCAGCAGAACGAGACATCTGCATATACTATATTACCCTACTACAGTAGTTTTCAACCAGTGTGTCGTGGTACCCTGGGGTGCCCTGAAAGTTGCCTGGGGGGGGGGATTGAGGCCCAATGGCGCGTCGACAGCTTGGACAGTTGTCTGGGGTTGCCGTGAGACTATGGCATAAAAAAATACGTAAAAGACATAATTTGCCATTATGCCATTTTCTCACACAATTTTTTTAAAAACGATGCAAATTTGCAGAAACGCTGCTGGTTATAGTTACTTGGGTCGAAGTCAGGAAACGAGCCGAAGTCGCTTTTGTCTCACAAGGCCTTGGTGTACTTGAGTTTATTGCACGAATCTGCCACATTCACTTTTTTTGGTACTATCATGCATGCTTCAGTAGTACTTACCACTGCAGCTTCCTGTAAGTATCATACACCAGTAACGTTGGTTAATTAAAACATCAGTTTGTTTACCTATCCCCCCCTTCCCCGCTAACCCCCAACTCGAGTAACTTATACAACAATTGGCAACCTTACGGGTGTCACGGATTTACAAAAACCATGGTTGGGTGCCGCAAACCCAAAAAGGTTGAATACTACTACCATAGTATATTGAAGGCAGTTGTAAAAAATTTCACCAATGAATCAATGCAGTGATCCCATGCTGCACTCTTTGCCTTTCCAAAGGACTAATTTGGGTGGTATATTGGAATACAATAGGTCAAAACAGCTAAGCGACATGAAGTCACACAATCACAAAATTTTTTTCATGGATTAGTTGTGCGTGACGGCTTTAGTCTCTTGAATTTAGTCTGTTCCACATTATGTTTGCAGGAAACTGATTGTGAGACACCACGTTTCCTTGCACTAAGAATGCAAATATATGTTGATATTACAGTTGTAGACTCTGCACAGCTACTTTTTAGAGTCTACGAATAGAATATTTACGTGTTTATGCACTCGTGGTGGAAGAAAACGTGGCATTATGCAGTCAGTTTCCTGGAAACATAATGTGGAACAGACTATAGTAGTGGAAAACTGTTCTAACAGTACATTGTATATGCTTATGTCAAAACTGACGGGAGTTGACTTAACTGTCTAAGAATGAATCGGAAAGATTTACGAGCAGATTTGTAACTCGGTGGGGGGAGGGAGGCCGTTTTGGGGGTCAAAGCTTTTGAAATTAATTTGTTAACGTACCCGAGTGGGAACCCATTCTCAACATACTTTTGCAAGATGTAATGAAATTCATGCTGCAATAAGTCAGCATTACTGGTGTGTGAGACAACACGTTTGACTTCATTTATTACTACATCATTTTTGTAGTGGGCATCAACATAGGAGTTGTAATGCAGGGTGCGAGTCGACTGCATACTTTTTCTGAAGTGCGTGAATTCGATTAGGCTATTATCGTTAATAATGACGGTTACATCTAAAAATGGGATGGCATTGTTTTTAGAGGACTCCATAGTGTAAGTGAGTGATTTAGTAATGCTGTTGAGAAACTCACGGATTAATAACTTAAGTTGTGTTGGTGGAAGTGCTAAACTGTCGTCGATGTATCGCTTGTAATATTTAATTTGTGGAAGTTTTTCAACCAATTCATTGTCGACTGCATTCAGGACTATGTCACAAAAGAAAGTTGGAAGTGGGCTTCCCATTGGTACACCATTGATTTTGTTGGTAAAATTTGCCTCCATACTCAAAGGAGGGGGTTTCAAAAATGACTTTTACTGCACTGATGAAACCCACACTGAAGCAGCCCATACACGATGCCAAACTACTTCCATATCTTATTAGCAATAATCTATGCATTTGGAAACCCCGAAGATGTTCTACAGCTTTGGAGTGAACATAAACAATAAACATGCAATGTATGAATATTTTTTAGACAGATATTGTGAAGAAACTGCCCCATGTATGCACTTACAGAAATAAAACTATTATGGATTGACTTTGCTAAAACTGAAACTCCCTGTCATTCCTTTACCTGCAGCAGGCGTGCAAGACTTGGACAATTACAACATTCTTGAAGAGGAAAATAGGACTATGCTGAATACACAACAATTTAACTCGGGACTGAGAACGGTGGTCCGCACAAGTCTAGACACAGTCTACTCTTCAGGACATCAAACCCAAAACTGCTTTTTTTTAGACGGGCCGGCAGGTACTGGATAAACATTTGTTGATTCAACACTACTACATATAATAAGAGGGAAAGGGCACCAAGCTACTCCAGTAGCTTCCACTAGAATAGCAGCTACTCCTCTGGCTGGAGGTTGAACTGCACATTCGGTATTCAGCATACTGCTAATCCTGAATGGTACTGCAACTTGCAGTCTAAAATCAAACACACCTCAAACTCTACCATTATTACAAACTCAAATAATATTGTGGGACAAGGCTCCAATGACACACTTCCATACTTTTCTTATCTGTCGATAGGCTTCTGAGCGATATCATAAAATCTACCAAACCACTCAGCGGAAAAGAAGTATTACTAGAAGGAGACTTCCGACAAGTATTGCCAGTAACTGTTAGAGACTCTAGACATTCACAGTAGCAAACTGCTTAAAAATCATCAACTTTGGTCTGACATGAAACTAACCCCAAACATGCACTCCAGAAACGAAAAGCCTCATGTAAAATGGCTTATGGATGTTAACAATAGAGAAACAAAGGATGTTGACATGAAGAAACAATTTAGGTACCTCCAACATGCTAGCCAACAATGCAAGACCCAGTGCAGCAACTGTATGGAGATATAGACTTCTCCAGTCACTGTAGATCAGCTCAAAGGACGGACTATCCTCACCGTCACCAACGAGGATTAACTAGAACTAAGCAACCGCATACTTCATTGTATGCCAGGTGATGAGACAGTTTACGAAAGTGTCGATTCCATTACACCTGAACAAGCTTAAGGTTAGCTGGCATACCCAGAAGAATTTTTAAACAACAGAACTCCAACTGGAATGTCACCGCACAAACTCGTATTGACACTGGGTGCCGTCATTTTGCTTTTACGCAATGTATCACCCAGAAAAGGCCTGCATAATGGGATGTGCTGACAGTAACGCAACTGTGAATTCACATCATTGAAGCACAACGTATAGATTCACCAAATACAGACACCATTCTCATCACACGCATACCACTTGTTCCAACGAGTCTGTCCTTTACATTGAAGTGAAGACAGTTCCCTGTACGCTTAGCGTTTGCAATGACGATCAACAAATTGCAGGGCCAAAGTTTCGACCGAATTTGCCCTTACTTCCTCAGATCAATCTCCAGCTACGGACAGCTTTACGTAGGACTGTCACGTGACCGATCATTGAAGTCCCTAACTATTACCGCATTAAATCAAATTGTAGAACTGTGTCTACACAGAAATTTTTGACACAGCACAGTGAATGAACTGACACGCTCGTGCACGTGCAGAGCTGTGCGGGTACGGCTAGTCTATATACTTATTTCCCTTACGAGAATAAGACGATGACGCTAAGAATAAGACATCGCTAACAATGTAGAAGCCATGGTCGAGTGGAACGATAGTATACAGGAAGTCGTTCCCGTCATTAAGTCGTTTTCCTGCCAATATTTTGTGTAACGTCACTGGCTCCAGTCTTGTTTGGCTTGTACGCATGTGCGTAAGATGTCAAGCTGCACTGTGACGTCAGTGGAACCAGCAAAATCCACAGCCAATGGAAAAGCAATATGCAAAAAGCTCGGAAAAGACCCCCATGGTATAAGCCAAACAAGGACTATCTCATTTCTCTTCGCTAACAGTGTAGAAGCCAAACAATGACTACATAATTAGTACTCTTACGAGAATAAGATAAAGACTTGTACCACAGACATATGGTTCTCGCGTGGATTCCGAACACTGAACCATTGTTACAAAGCCATTGTCGAGAGAACCCACTAGTGGATTCTCCGAGAATCCCAACAATGAACCAAAGAAAAGTTTGTCGAAAGAATAGTATCGTTTTTGTCTGAAAGGGTATTTCGAAATCAAGCTAGAATGCAATGACACAAGCAAATTTTATGCTTATTCATGCTTATTTTTACCCTTTTTTATACTTAGGAATAATATAACCAAACCAATTTGAGTAATATTTCTTTGTTATTCGTACCGATTTAACGTTAATTTATTTGATTTAAATGCGTTGACATAACACAACAAACTCATAAAATACACCATAAATCATAAAATACCCCACCAATCATAATAACCCCACCAATCATAATAACCAATGCACCACGACTCAAACCACATGCTAACGATCAGTTAGTATTTCATGCTGAAAACAAAAACAAATCAGTTGGTGGATAGATCTCACCCTACCCGATGAAGGTGGCCTCCCAGAAAACCCCTAATGCTAGCAGTGCTGGCACTACCATCTGTCATATTTTGATTATTTAAAATTTATTTGTTAAAGATAGAGCTTTCAACTACGGTGTTTTTTGTTAATTTTACGTTAAATTATTTGCATTTGAAACAGTGTCAGTAGGGTAGAATACTAGAATACGATATTAAGTCACCTATATACCCCCGCTTCCGGTCACCTGATGAAAAGTGGGGGGGGGGGCGAGGGCATCACTTCCGGTTTTCGTCGAACTGGAGGAGGGTGGAAAAGTGTCTTTTAAAACCTTTTTTTTTTGTTATTTTTTTCGTATTCATCAAGATGGTGGATGGTGGAAAAGTGCCTTTTACTACCTTTCATTCGTTTTCGTCAATCTGGAGGACTGGTGCTACCTCCTATTACGTCACTTCCGGTGGGGTTAATGGGATAATGTGGGGGTAATGACGCAACTTCCAGTCACGCAGGGTTAGGTTAGGTTACTACCTTTTAAATCATTTTCGTCGATCTGGAGGAGGGGGGGAAAGTGCGGGATGTCAGTCTGGAAGAGGCCAGGAAAACGCCTTTTACTACCTTTTTATTCATTTTCGTCGTACTGGAGGAGGGTGGGGAAAGTGCTTTTTGCGACTTTTATTTGTAAATTTTTTCTGCATATTGTTTAGACTCATCTAGGGAAGGAAGGGAATTGTGGGGAATATGAAAAGTTGTTTTCTTTATATAATAAAAGGAACGGAAAGTTTTCTTTCGAGAAAAAGAAAATTAATTCAAAAATCATTGTTTACGTGTTTGTATTGTTGAAATATCTATGCAACTCGACAAGATCCATCATCTTCCCAGCAGGTAGTAAACATCCGATGTACAACCAGAGTGTTTACTCTTCGAAAACGAGCTGAAAGATATTAAAGGTGAAGTTGCAAATTGGTATATGATGATTTTATTTCCGCATCGAATTTATTTCCGCAAAATTGAATATCTCGATCCATCTCTAGCGCTCAATCTACTGTATTGTCAGCTCAAATTTCTTATTACGACTTGCTTGGATCAACTGACCAATTGTAAATTTCAACTGTGTTTAGAAGCAGATTTTAGCAGGGATTCCAACACAGTGCGAGCCTATTTATTGTCCCTCTATACAGCTATTTACAACGAATCTGATGTGTCGGAAATTTTGGAAGATGCTTGCAAAAAATACAACAGTTCGTCGAAACTTTCGATGAGAAAGGTAGTGGTTGGCGCTTTTTGAAAGTTCGGGGTATAACCGTAAGAGTGGCAAAAATCGATCCTTTTTGCCCTAGTTTTTTCTTACCCTTGCCGAGTGCAACATGCAAGAAAAGCAAAGTTATAGTGAATGTGGAAAATTCTGACGAAAATTGCTTACTCTATTCAGTTTTAGTTGCTAAAATGAAGTGCTACGAAACCGAGGTTAAATATTGCGAACCATTTTTGAATACCGTAGACCATTCCATGTTGACCGTGCGGAAAACCGTGCTTTTCTGCTGGATCCCGGGCCATGTTGGGATAGCAGGGAATGAACAAGCTGATTCTGCTGCGAAAGGGGCCCTTTCTGGCCCTCTCGGTAGGGATCTCAGCCTTGTTCCCTCAGATGCCTTTCCAACTCTGCGTCTGAGGTTACACGCTTTTTGGCAAACCTTGTGGGACAGACAAGACGGTAATAAGTTACGGACCATTAAAGGCACTGTCGAGGAGTGGCACTCGGCGTGTCGCCGCAGTCGCCGTGAGGAGGTTGTGTTGGCCCGTTTGCGGATTGGTCACACCCGGCTTACTCACTGTTTCCTTTTGCGGGGGGTTGACCCTCCTGAATGTTCTTGGTGTCGGCGGCCACTTACGGTCCGGCACTTACTTGTTGATTGTCGCCATCTTGATGGTGTTCGTCGTCGGTTCCATCTTCCGCATGACATTGCGCGTCAATTGGGCGATAAGTCTGTCCTCCTGTCCGGTGTTTTTCAATTTTTGCAGGAGGTACAGATGTATGACAAGATTTAGATTAGGGGTTTGAATAACATCTCTGTAATGTGTGGTGCAGTGGCAACCCGGACCACTGCACTGTGACTGAGGTTGGCGCTAATGACCAAGTTGTCGACGCGCCATTAAGCCTCAATCCCCCCCCCCATGTTGACATTCCCCATGAGTCTACTGGAAATAGATTCCTTCGAACGAGTCAACAATTTGTCCGTTAACGTAATTTCTTACGAGGGATCGATAGGATTACACCCGGTGAGAGTGAACAAAAACATGGAAGGAGAAGTAATTGACCTGTTACTAATAGCCGACGAAAAAGGAAATACTCATTATTGCACCATCCTCGATATTGATAGGGTACTCCGATTTCGAGGTGTTGGAACTAGCAGGACATTTTACTGCCGTAACTGCTTCAAGGCCTTTGGTAAACAACAATTCATGATGGAGCACACCAGTAAATGTGTGAGATTGAATAGAGCGCAAGTACTCAGTTTCCTACCACCCGGCGATAACACGTTAAAATTCCTTCACTATGATAGACGCAATCCTCATCCTTGGGTAATTTATGCAGATTTCGGATGTCTGCTCAGACCCATGCAATCTAGTACCACCGATCCATCCTCGAGTTCGTCTACTAAAGTCAGTTTGCATTCGCCTACTAGTTTTGGCTGCGTTGTTGTTGGTCCAGAAAATGAAATCGTGAGTCAAAAATTCTACCTCGGCGAGGCGCGGTGGATAAGTTTTACGAATGTATCACTAGCGAAATTCAAAAGTTTGCACGACTGAAACATCTGATGATGAATGCCGAAGATAAAATTCGGTTCTCGAAAACCGATACTTGCTACTATTGCAGCAAAGTCATTGTCTCCGATAAAGTGAGAGATCACTGCCACTTCACGGGAAAGCTCAGAGGTGCTTCTCACGTAAAATGCAATCTTGAGGCTAGGAGAATAAACACTATGCCGGTCGTCTTCCATAACTGATTTCTGCGACGGAAAACTTCCCTTTGGGAGTAGACGCTCTTGCTAGAAACACCGAGCGTTTCATGAGTATGACCATTACGCGGTACTTTTTCATCGGTGGAAAGGACCTTTCGGTAAGGTTGTGGTTTTTAGACAGTTATGGTTTCCTATCTTCCCTACTCGAAACTTTGGCTAAAAACCACAAGAAAGATCGACCTTCCCCATTTTAAAAACTGCTCTCGATTCGGTAGACTGGTTCGTGCCAGGATTGAAATAGGAAGAAATCTTGGATTTATTGACACAAAAAGGCCACTACCCGTACGAGTTCGTGCAGTCTATGGATGTGTTTGAAGACCAAGAATTACCTCCTAAAGCCACATTCTTCTCCTCTCTACGAGCTGAAGGCATCATCGACACGATCACTCTACCTCAGTTTGGAATTTGCTGAAGAAGAAGGTTTTTAAATATTATCATCTCATTTATCAGATAATCGACGTGTATCGTCTAGCCAACATTTTTAGACTTTCAGGAAAATTTGTTTGCTTAATGACGGCATAGATCCTTGCTACTACGTACCCACACCAGGATTTAGTTGGGCAGCCGCAGTGAAAAACACCAAAGCCGAACTAGAACTGTTAATGTATAGAGGAAAGCATAACTTTATAACTTCTGGTATCAGAGGTGAAAACTTTTGCGTCAAAAAGGCACTCGATCGCCAATAACAAATATTTACCAGATACTTACGACGAGAATTTACCTAAACTGTATCTAGTAGATTTGGATGTCAGCAACTTATACGGGCTAGCCATGACGGAATTCCTTCCTTACGATCGATGTAGCTGGCTGACGAGGAAAGAAATTCTCGAATTTCGCTTGGCATCGGTCAAATAAGATTCCGAATACGGCTGTATATTGAAAGTGGACTTGGACTATCCGCCCGAGCTACACAACGATCACAATGATCGCTGGAAAATTTTAAATAATGCCAAAACTCGTGTCTCCCTTTATGAAAGAAATGGCAGGAAACAAAAAGATCGTTTCCACTTCCAAACTCACGACAAACTTGCTCCCGAAGAAAAACTTCGTAGTTCACTACAAGAATTTACAATTCTACTTGAAGCACGGTTTAATTTTGAAAGGTGTCCGCAGAATTCTAAAATTTCGTCAAAAGCAATGGCTAAAACCAAAACCCTACATAGACTTTAACACCGAGAAGCGTCAACTAGTTACGACGACGTTCGAAAAAGACTTTATCAAATTGACAAATAATTCGGTATTCGGAAAAACGATGGATAACAAATCGGAACGTTCATCCGTTAAATTGACCACCGGTCCAAAATAATCTATGAAGTACACCACTCTACCACACGTGGATTCCTTAAAAATCCTTTACGAAAATCTCGTACGGGGCAAACTTGAAGCTTTGTAACGTCAAGTGCGATTAACTGACTTACTCCGGTTTTTGCATCCTCCAACTTTCCAAACTGACGATGTACGAATTTCACTACGAGTTCATGCGTCCAAAATACGGAGACCATGCATGTTTACTTTTCACAGACACCGACAGTCTGTTCTACGGAGGTAAAGACTGACGATTTTTATAGGGATATAGAAAGTGAAATAGATAGATTTGACACCAGCAATCACGATCCGTCGTATCCTCTATACAGCGTTAAAAACAAACAAATCCTGGGGAAAATGAAAGACGAGACGGCCGGCATCCCGGTGAGAGAATTTGTTGGTTTGAAAGCAAAAATGTACTCGTTTTCAGTCGGGAAAGATAGCATTATCCAAAAAAGCGTTTATCCAAAAAAGTCTATGCCACGAAGACTACAAAAAAGGGCTATTTTTAAAAACGTTGTCGAAAGCCACGTGGAGGAGCATTCAAAGTAAGGATCATCACCTCGCCATGATTGAAGTTTCAAAATCATCCGTATCTCCCTACGACAATAAGAGATTCGTGTTGGATGATGGAATACATACGTTAACGCACGGTCACTGCAGAACCGGCATAATGCACGATTTTGTAGACGACATAATCGATTCGATGGAGGATGATGAAGCTGAAGAGCGAGTTTCGCTGGTGAAAGTTGAGGAGGAAGAAGCATTGATCTGTGAAATACCGAGACGAAGCGAAGAAGAAAAAAAAAGTGGCTAATAAGAGGAAAAGAGCCGTTGCTAAATGTAAGAAATGTGCGACAGAAACTACGGAACAGAGAAAAGCTAGGTTGGAGAAAATGGCCGCCGCTTTTGCCAAGAAACGTGCGACAGAAACTGTCAAACAGAGAAAAGCTAGCTGGAGATAATGGCCGCTGGTAAAAGAAGAAGGAAATTGATGTAATAAAATGGATAATGGGTCTAAAAAAATGCGGGAGAAAATGCCATACCGAATCGGTATCCACCTAGAACTATCCACCTAGGTTTTTCAACCGCGGAAGTAGTCGGTACGCTCCAGGTGAAGTTGGTATTTTGAGGGAGCTTGCAGCTATCGTAATGCCAGATGGGTAAATTTAAACATTGCCCAGATATGGTGATGGATACTCTAGGAGCTCCTCCAGTAGCTTGCCGTTCCTACACCCTAGCTATTTAGGCAGACAGCAGGTCGCTACGCATATTAAAAACATGCTTGACATGGGAGTAATAGTTCCGGGTTTCAGTGAACAATATTGTCCAGTTTTTTTGGTGCCAAAAAAGATGGACGGACTAGGATGGTGATAGATTTTCGTCCCTCTCAATAAATCTTGCCAAGTGACAAATTTCCACTGCCACTCATTGATTCCCTCATAGCATAAATGTCCCTACTGATCAAATTTTGAACTTCGTGATGGCTATTGGCACGTACCCCTCGACCCTGAGAGTGGTAAAAAGGCATCGTTTGTAACAACAGAAGCTCAGTACATTCCGCTTTGTGCTCAATTTGGGCTCCGGAATGCCGGAGCAAATTTTTGTTGTGCTATGACGCAATGAGTTGAACCTATAAGCCACCTAGGAGCCAGTTCTTACGTTGGCGACTTGGGATTAGCCAATAGGTGTTGGAAAGATCATTTGATTGGCCTGGAAGCTTGCTTGTCCGTGATGGGTGAAGAAGGCTTAGGAGGGCACTTTCAGAAAACGGAATTTTGCGTTCAGGAACTATTAGTCCTGGGTTATTTAGTGACGTGCTGATTTTGCAGTCTTGGCCTGTACCAAGAACTGTAAAAGAGGTACGCAAGTTTGTACGCCTTGCGTCGTGGTTTAGAAAGTTTGTGCCAAGATTCGCTGAACGGATCTTGGCATTGACAGATATACTGCGTGATAATAAACAACAGCAACTCAAGTGGGGCATTAGAGAAGAGAAGGCGTTTAATAACATTAAAAGTGCTTTATTGGACGCACCAATTCTGTGCCACCCTGATCCAGCTAAGCAGTGGATTTTAAACGGCAATGCAAGTGGAGCTGGCGTTGGCTATTTGTTATGCCAGAAAGCGACCATACTGTCACCGTGGACATGGCATCACGGAGACTGTCAGCAGCTGAATCTTGTTATACCTGTTCTGAACGTGAGTGTTTAAGCCTAGTTTTTGGATTTAAAAAATGGCGCCACCTTGTAGAAGGAGGGGACATACTTCTGGTAACGTACCACTACTCGGTAACTCTAATGAACGTCAAGAAGAATACCAGAGGGCGTATTGCCCGATGGCTAGTATTCTTTTCTTCATTGGAGGCAAGGTTGGTTTTTCAGCCCTGCCGACTAAATGCCCCAGCTGACAGTTTGTCTCATATGCACGAAGGAAGCACTCCTCTTGACAAAGGTCGCATGAATCCGCCACTAGTGGAAGTCAAATTGCCGAATGTCAATCGTCCATTTTATGTGTTCAACAATGATTTCGCAGGTAACAGTGGAGATGACTGCGGCGGAGACCCAACGTGACGAATTCATGAAAACACTTGCGCTCGCTTTGCAGGGGAAACCCTAGAAAGCCAGTTCAGTTGCTGTACAGAGATTTGTAGACAAGTACCTGGATAAATGTATCTTTGACCAACAAACAGGTGTAATATATTGCGAACTTGCTCACAATACTTTTGAGTCGTCCAATTTAACAATGTTCATCCCTCGCAATTTGCAGAGGCAAGTGTTGGAGCTGAATCACAGCACAATTACGGAAGGCCATTTCGGAGCTCGTAAAACCTCAAAATGCTAATGTACTTTCCTAGGATGAGTAAATTAGTTCATAGGTTCGTCAAAGCATGTCATTCGTGCCAATCACATAAAGGCCATGACTTACGAACCCTTGGAAAATTACAAACCATCCCTCTAACCTATTCTTTCCACACTTTGCATTAGATTGGAAACGAGAGTCTTCCTATGACCAAAAGTCCATGCAAGAACCGATGGTATCCAATTTGTTTACCAGCTACTTATTATGTTTTCCTTGTAGAAAGTTTGATACGAAAACGCTTGTTACCCTTTTGATAAACCGGGTATTCCCCATTTTTGGTATCCTGAGGAAGGTGGTTTCGGACAATGGACAATCGTTTATGGACGATATTAGTCACGAGTGCTACAGGCGTTTTGGTATTAAGCAAGCTGTTACCACCCTTTATCACTCAGCGTCGAGCAGCCCAGCCGAGCTCCAATGCAAGAAGCTCGGGTGGATGGTCGCACAATTTTGTGAAGGTAATCAAAGAGATTAGGATGAGAAGTTGCCATTGTTTATGTTGTCTATCAACTCCTCGGTTGACTCAAGGACCGGCTACACTCTGGCTTACTTAAAGTTTGGTCGAGAATTAGACAGTGGTTCTGAACCCCCCCATCTCTGAGACCTTGGATCGACCCCTTCCCTTGTGGGCTGCCACACTTACAAGTAATCTACGGAAAACTTTAGCACGAGTACATCGGCTACGACAATCTGACAGAGTGTACGAATACGCTAAGTTCAATGCACTTACACCCAAACCCTTGGAATTCGCCAAAGGTGACCAGGTTTGGATCAAAAGTCAATTTAAAAGCAGTAAACATTCATACTTCGCTGCCAAAATACATGTAAAATACACTGGTCCTTATGTAGTGGAGGAGAAAATTTCTCCCCAAGTTTATAAGGTCCGCGAGGTCTCAACTGAACTCCTTCAAAAAGGATTTCAGCATATTTCCAACACGAGACCGGTCATTGATGAGATCCCCGGTGAGTTTGGTTAAATTCCTTGAATGGGCACATAAGCGAAGATATTTGTTTGGATATTACATCTCTACTTTATTTTGCCAGTCTAGACGGCCTAAAATGGGAACGTTAAAATATCTAGGTTGGCAAAATGATTGACTTTTCTGTGTTTAATTACGTTAAATTAATTTTATTTATTTTGTTTAATTCATCTGCATGAATTGTTTGCTTAGCATACAAAATTTGATACTCATACCAACCAAAAAAAAAAATCCATCCATTAACTTCAGCGCAATGAACATTAGTTTAGTGAGTTAATGTTAACCATGAAATATGGGTATTTTCCAATTTATGTGTAAGTTCAAGAAGGCCTTGGCTTGAAGTTAACTCTCACTAAAAACTCTAGAATTTGCACATGAACGCTGTAAAATATTAAAACGCCATACTTTCAGTTTAATGTTGACAGTAAAATATTTTGGGACTTGTTCTAACTCGCCCCAAACTCGATTTCTGTCAACTAGTTTTCTCAAAATTTTAAACAAATGCTAAATCGAGCCGTTCTGATATGCAAATAATTTGCGACAGCGTTAAATCACGGCAAATATTGCAAACAAATCAGGACTGCATTAAATCGCGCTGATTTAGTTTGAAATGTTGTTCAGAATCACTCTGAACTAAGTAAGCATTTATGAACTTTCAATTTGGCTACGATAGGGACGTCACTTGAGACGGTTAGTTTAGTTGCTGAAGACTTTTGGACCCCTTTCCTTAACAGATAGGTTAATCAGTTTTGACTACAAGTTAGCGGCCTAAATGTGAGATCGCATAGGGCACCCTAACACCACATATTTTGATAGCCCCTTTACTAAAACAAATAACCAATTTTGAAGTTGAGCCAAGATATGTCCCTTATTATTTAATTTATTAGTTCCGGGCAGAGTAGTTTTTGTTTCCTGTTTCGGGAAAAATATCTCCCAGTTCGTATTTGACGCAGGAGGATTCGCCAATTGATGTCAACAAGCAATTTAATAAGGAGGACCGAATTTGCGTGTCCACCGGTGACGGACTGCGCCGACAGTAAGCGGCTGTATAGCCAATGAAGCTGATTGAACGCACTCGTAACCAGCATGAACTGCAGTGAAGCCCAGTCCGGATCCTTACTTACTTAAGGATGACAGAAGATGGATTCTAGAAACCCCGCTGGTTTTCCCCCCCCCTCCCCAGATTTTGTCAAAATTTAACGATTCGCTTCGTTCAGCAAAATTAATTAACCCCGTTTTGACTTGCAAGCTGAAAAATTACTATATATTCCCGTAACCCCAGCTGATTATTTTTCTCAAACCGCTGTGATCATTTACAGGAGGTTAATTGTTTTGCTAATGGACAGCTTTTATCACGTGAATTAAACATTTTACATAACGCTGACATATTGATGCAAAGGTTAATTTGTAAAACAATTGCTATTATATACAACACAACATTGCTACATGACATGTACCTTTTTTCCCCGCTACAATTTATGCTGCAATTTGTAATTTGTTCAGGTCAAACACTTATTTACCACGAAGTAACTCATTTTGCTATGGTAAGCATACTTAATTAAAAGTCACCTGTTATTTATTGAAGTAACGACTTTAGTTTTTAGTAAAAGTTCTTACCAGTTTGTATTATCCTTTTTTTTAAAGGATTAATAACATTGCAACCGAGCATTTGACTGTTTACCACCAATCAGCAACCCATTTTGATGTGAAAACGCTTGATCCCCCCTTTTTTTAAAATTTATATTGTAATATTGTATTGTTTATTTGAACATAATAAGGCTAGATGAATTTCAATATTTTTCTAGGAAGAATTTACGCACCATTTATATTTTTCTTTTTAGAAACTTGTTTTCAATTTGGTTAAACCATGCATATTGGCCTACTGAACAGAAGTGTTCAACTTACATCTGAGAGTTAAAGGCTTTAATGCTTTTATAAAACAACCAAATGAGTCTGTCAATAAAAAAAGTCAATAGCTTCAAATGCTTATGGCATCAACAACCGCTTTTTTTTCAATACGAAGCTGAAAATAAAACTAATTTCGCTGTATACACTCAGCTCGCAAGTCAAGCCCTAACTTCGCTATTTAACTAAACTATCTATTCACATTTATGCACTCAGGAAATTAATTACTAAACCAGGCAATAATAAAAAGTATAATATGTTGTTGTGAACTTTATACATTAACATGCAATTTTGTGGTGAATGTTGTATAAATTGGTCCCTATTTGAATTCATGCAATCTACCTTTAATTCCGCCATGCTCTTGTAAACCTAGTGTTACGTTTTAAACTTCCAGAATATAATGCTTTATAATCCATACAGCATTGCGCTACAGCAGCTTCGCATGACGTTATGTTTCATTTATTTAAAAAAAAAAAAAAGCTAATGCACATAATTTTACTTTAAAAATTTTTAAATTTGGGACACCGCACATCCTTTAAAAATAAAGACCTGGTCATTAAATCCCTTATCAGTCCTTGCAAACGGTATACAAGATAACACTATTCTTCTCCTCTTCGTCCCTTTTTATAAAAATTAACTTGCTGCATGCAATCTGGAACTTTTTTTTAAACTTGATTTTAGGGCTTCCGACAAAAGCAAACCTTTCTTCTTATACTTGTCTCGCTGGATTTCGGCTGCATGCCCCCTGGAAATAAACAACTACCAACCATATTAATTATTGTTTATTAACAACTAATGATAGTGCAAACCTTATTTAAAACCTCAAGCATATTAAAAAAAAAAAAAAAACCTAGTGCAAATGTGACATACTTTTTTGCGTTAGGCAAATAAGTTCGTCGTTATGCTAAACGAGGCGAACATACAACTTTAGCGTACATATATTTCTTTTAAACCAAACCTAATAATTATTACAGCAGCATTTATGATTTCTTTTAATAAAAATATTCCGCCAATGTTAATTTCTTTACAATATTTTTTCCTTTAATAAATTTTTCGGTGGTCGCGTGATTTTGATATTTAAACATAATCAATTTCTCAAAACTTCGTTATAATCGAAAGCATCTAACTTGCCACGAAAAATATTTACGAAAAAACCACTGCAATTTTCAAGTATAATAATTTTGGACGTGTCACATCTTAGTTGTGCAACTTGTGGTAATTTTTCTTTTTACGATAATGATTAATGCCTTTAGTGATTTTGCAGCACGACTCAATGATAATTTTCTTAAGCTATTAGGTTTCTGACTTTTTTTTAGCCTAGGCTACGGATTTCCTTTTTTTTTTTTATTACGATAAATACGTTAGAGTAATAGGTGGTAATTATGCAGAAAACATGATTTTGCCGCTAGCAACTAATTTAACCTATCAGTACGCTCCTTTGGTCGTTCCGGTTCCGAATATCACAATGAAAACGTGGGCAAATGTTTTTTTTCCAACCGTAAATGCGTCTGAAAATAGCACAGCTTCACATACAGCGTTGAAGGAGTGCCGCCATCTTCCTTCTCCGTTGCTTGCAGACAAGAGGACAGCTCTAGAGATCAGAGTATAGCCAAACCGCAACCAGTTCGTTACAAGTGAAACGCCTAATAGAAGCCGGTACCTGTAACCTAACCTAACCGACAACAACAACTAAACCAGACGAAACACACTCCTTCTGTCGTTCTGGTTCAACGCTGTATGTGAAGCTGTCCTATTTTCAGACGCATTTATGGTTGGAAAAAAACATTTGCCCACGTTTTCATTGTGATATTCGGAACCAGAACAACAAACGGAGCGTACTGGTAGGTTAAATTAGTTGCTAGCGGCAAAATCATGTTTTCTGCATAATTACCAAGCCTCTTACAATATTTTCTACGTGAATTAGGAACTCGTTAAAAATATTTTGGTTATTTGGGTGCATTAACACTTAAGAATAATGCACCGTTTCTTTTTTCGGATCTGGTACATCACAGTGGAACTTCGTCTTGGCCATTGATCATCGCTGCACCACGCCATTTTGGCAATTCAATGAATTGATACCGCAACTTTTCAAGTCGATCCTACAGAAAATATAGCCGTATACAATTAATAATTTAAATCCTTATTGGCTCTTAAGAAACTTAGGAACAATATCGTGGACATTTAATATCTTGAACACTTCAGTAATTACCTGATTTGTCGAGCAATCGGTGCTCGATTTTCGGGCACTAAGTTTGGATTTCTGCTATTCGGCCTTTCTTCTCCAAAAATAAAAGACGCTTGTATGATGTGCGCAATAATCGAGATGAGCGGTCATGAGCTAGCGATGAATAAGTGGAATTATTTAACCCATTATTGAGTCACGCCTGTTTGTTACGTCATATCGTTTGAAGGCATGTTACCACTGATCTTGCTATCTGGATCGCACATTGGTTTTATATTGAAAAAAAAATGGTGAATGTGTCACGCTATTGTAACAATATCTCTCCGTTTTGTGTTGAATATCTTTGATTGTTTAAAAGTAAATTCATGTTAGCATCTTACTCTTTTATTGCAATTATTAATGCTTGACTTATTCTAGCGCCTTTGATTTTGTTTTATCGGCATTTAAATAATTGCTGCCTAGGGTTAAACCCCACGACCGTTGCATGATCAATATTGATGCTCTAATGTCACATTTAGGCCATTCTTGTTTAGGATCCGTTGAGATTCTAATTTATGAATACTTTTCTTGAGTATTTAGTCGATGCGTTAGGATTCAGCAGTATGGCCACATTGGTCGGTCACTTGTGCAACATTTCAGTTGTTATTGTAGGCCGTGACTTGTGTGTGCTGGGGACGTAATGGAAGCTCCCATAGTCACTATTTAAATAAAAAACACTCGTCAAATCTGTCCTTACCAACTGTTCGAATTCACCACATAAACGCTGTCCTATACGTTTATTAGAAACCCTAGGTATTGGAGCGGTTCTTCAACCGTACCAATAACAAATGCCGAAACCTACGTGGAACGAAAACTTTTTTAAGTTTACTAATAAGTGTTCTCTTTCAGACGTTCCGCACCCTTGTTCATGGGAGATCGTCTGATAACCTGTAGTTTTATATGTAACCTTCGTTCCTCTTATTACGGCTGAAAGTGTAAAGTGTATAAAGTGTTTGAAACTTTTTCTAATTGCTGTTCTCGTTTAAGGTCAAGTCCCAAACAACGAGGTGTACGAAGCCACCTCAAATTTCTCTTGGGGGGTGGGGGCATTTTGCAGAGATTGGTCTCAGCATTCGCCCGTAGATTCGTCAATGTTGGATGCTCAATTGCAACTGCACCACAATTGGCCTTACAAGTGAGACCTATCTCTCAATCTGCCTCCTCTCCAAGCATTTTACAGTTGTCCAACAAATGTATTATATTCTTATAAATAAAGAAAACAATCACAAAGTAAAGAGCCAACGAAACAAACAGTCCCGCAAGGCCAGTCTGTAATGCGACTCGTACTTCATTAATTAAGTAAACCACTGTTTGAGGAAGATTCCTAGCGGGGGCATCGGATGAACGTCTAATGAAAAATCGTCAAACGGGATAATTGTCTAATATTTGCCTAAATAAAAAAAAAACCTTTAAAATCATCTAAACGGAATATCGTACAAGAGATAATCGTGTAACTGAAAATTATTGTTTTAACAAATACTTTGTGATTAGTTGCGGTTTGTGATGTTATATGTATAGCCTCAGCGAGCGCGGTAGCACGATCGAGGCAAACAAGTTAGATGATCTTTCCTTATACGAATTTCTTGTTAGATGATTTCCATT
>JAHWFP010085256.1:11195-26475 GCA_023313725.1 Lithobius niger | reverse complement strand
CAGTAAAAGCAGAAGCAGAGTGGCAAATCATTAAGGAAGACGATAAAAGTGTGGGGCCAAGAATGGAGCCCTGAGGCATTAAGGTCGATTCTAAACCATTGAAGAAGAAAGAGAATAATTATATTTATTTAATTTGGAAAGAAGGATTAAGTTGTCATAAGCATTCATGCCTGCTGATCTCCATGAACAGCGTTAATTAACATCTGGCTCATGGCATGTTGGACAGAATACAGCCTTTATATTACTATGTTATACCACAGCTGTGACATCACGCTAACTCAACGCCATGCTAAATTTCCGTTGGTTAAATCCCGTTAACCAACACCGGAAGTGTGCGTCATCGCAAAAAGTGTGGGTTATCAAGTTACCTCACACTTTTGCCGATAACCAACACTTTTGCCAATAACCCACACTTTTGACACTGCCGGATCACGCGACCGGGAACACACACCAACGACCAAATAAATCGTGAAAAAAAAAACGTAACGCAATAAAAGCGCACAAAACTTAATTACTTAAAAGGAATGAAATCCCATCCCTGCAAACTCTTATACGTCTGGCCAATATCTAAGCCATTCACGCTGCATTAACTCCCCTCTCCCCCTCCGCAAACTAAAATGCAATGACCTTCATTCATAACGCTACCCTATTACCTAGTTTTTAAACAATTCTCAAACTACAAACGCTCAAAATGAATTACATACCTTCCCAGAATGTCATTCTATCCCTGCAGCCTTTTATCGAAGTTCTATCACTCTGAAAAGCTTCGAAAACACAAGCGACCTAGCTAGCGTGAATACGGCGAAACAATTCCTGCTATCATTCCTGCCCACTCCCCCACAAACGGACGCAAACGATTCGACGTTCTACCAACCACTCCACCCTCAGTAAACTAAAATGGAATGACCTTCAGTCTTTTTCACAAAACACACACACGTTTTAATTAAATACGAGTTAGCTTGACGTCCCAACCTTGATATAAATATGTTATTTATTAAAAGAACTATTGGTTATCGATTTTTAAAACCCGGCTGCGATGATTTGGCCGCTCGACATGCAAATCATCGCAGCCGGGGTTTAAAAATCGATAACCAATAGTTTTTAACCAATAACTATTACTTGTATTATAGTTAAAACCCTGACATACTTCTCCTTTGTATATATTTCTACTTCTCGCATGAAAAGAAGTTTTAACACAAGTTTTAGGCTTGGAATCCATAGGCTTGAGTCCCAGCATCAGTTCAGCAATCCACCCTACAATAAAGCCTTGGGGGGATTCATTACTATTAATCCTAGGAAGTTTGAGGAACAGAATTCACATGATTCGGTCACAGTAGCAGCAATCCTACCTTCCATAAAGCTCTGGTGGGATTCATTACCAATAAGCCTGGTTGGTTTTAGGCATGGAATTCACATGCTTCGGTCGCAGTATCAGCAATCCTTCCTACATAAAGCTCTGGTGGAATTCATTACTAATAATCCTGGTTAGTTGTAGACAGGGAATTCACATGCTTCTATCGCACTATCAGCAATCCTTCCAACAGTAAATCCCTGGTGGAATTTGACGCAATATCTTTGCTGTGTCACGATTAATGTATGTACTTTACGTTCGGGGCTGGATTTTGTTGTTCTGAAACCTGTCCGTTTGGGTTTGTGGTCTGCCTTTGCAGAAACGAGGAGTTATATTTTTATCCCTCAAAGTTGACTTACCTTGAGGTATTTTGGAGTTCTTTTGGGGTTTGGCTCTTTATCTTTTCTGTACTGGGTCCTATAGACTTAGTAAATGTTTAATATTCTCCCTGTTGACAATGTGTGCTGTACCAGATGTCATGGTACATTTTATTTTTACTGATTGTTGTATTTTTTCCTCCCTTGCCTTTTCTTCATTTGGTACTGGGCCCGAATGGTCGTACCGTTTCTGCTGTGATAATGTTCCACATTTTGCCTCTTTTCCTAATCTGAGGATGGCGCCGTTTTGGTATTCTGTAAATTCTATATTTATTTTACCATGTGACGAAAAGTGGTGACAGATGTGACCCAACGAACCGTGAATCATTCCTTTTATCAAGTATGAATTATACAAAACTTCACTTCGACTTACAATTCTTTATTTATTTTCTTTTCGAACCCAGATCGTGACGTTCAAAATCCAGGCACCTCATCGTCGGTTTTCTTGAGAGTGAGAATGAAGGACAATGCGAAGTTTTCTCCTTGTTTCTTGTTAATCCCTCAGAATTCATTACTAATAAGCCTGGTTGGTTTTAGGCATGGAATTCACATTCTTCAGTCGCAGTATCAGCAATTCTCCTTACAATAAAGCCCTGGTGGTATCCATTACTAATAAGCCTGGTTGGTTTTAAACATGGGATTCATGTATGCTTCAGTAGCAGTATCAGCAATCCTCCCTACAATAAAGCCTTGGTGGGATTCATTACCAAGGGTGTACTGAACCGAATTTGCCGAACCGATATTCGCCGATTCAGAGCCTGATTGGTTAAAATCGGTTGCGATCAAAATTTGACGAGTTACCGAACAATTGCCGATCACCAACAAGCTGTGCGCATGATCGCAACGTGAATGCAGAACCAACTGAAAAAGTTAGTAGCCTATTCTGGGCAAAAAAAAACAAAAAGCATTAATTCGATCTAACTTACCCTCACCTATTACTAATAAATGCCAAACGCACAGATTAGGCTTAACTAGAGGCACGTTTTCCAGGAGATCGCACGTTGTTGTCAGTTAGGTTAAGCCTAATGCACGGACAAACAATTTCACCTTTTGAATTTTTATTTCTAAACGATTTAAGCATTCACCTCATTTGGTAAGAGTTAAGATTACAGTACCCAAACTCATTTCGTTAGAGAATTAGCTGAAATCTGCGTCTTAATTACGTTATCAGACGAAGCTACTGTCAGACGAAGTAAACACAGTTTAACATCGTCAGTTCTTGCCTATTTCCGGTTAAGCAGGAAGTAGGAATAACTAGTCAACAACAAAAAATTAATTTTTTTTAACAATTAATATTTTACATTTTAGATTCAATTAAATGTTTTGTTTGGTTTTATTAATATATTACATGAAATTTAATTACAGCCATGACTGCCAGGAATAGCTAACCAACTGAAAAACCAGGCGTGACTAACTGATAACCATGCCTAAAGATGTACCTAATTTTTTTTTAAGATTTACATTTTGCATTTTAGATTTCATTAATTGTTTTATTTTGCTTTATTTATGCATTAAATGAAATTTATATTCAGACATGACTGCCAGGAACGGCTTGCCAACTAAATAACCAGACATGCCCAACTGATAACAACCAACAACTTTTTTAACGATTTACTTCTTGTGCATTATATTTCGTTAATTGTTTTATTTGGGTTTATTTATGTAGTAAATGAAATTTTTAAATACAGTTTAAAAAAAAAAAGAAAAATGATATTTGTTAAATCATTTTTTTTAAAAGTTTTTGCAGCATTTTAGTTTTTAAAGTTGCTAAGTTTGGTAAAGTTAGCAAAGGTCTTCAGTTCAGTGACGGCACCAGAGGTGGGCCAGGGTGGGCCATGACCCCCCCTCCCAATATTTCGCGGCCCCCTGCCGCCTCCCCCCCCCCCGGCCAACACTAAACTAAACTTGCAGGCTAAACTTGAAATCAAATGAATAAACAGAGCTTTTATTTATTTTATTTTATTTTATTTTATTTATATATATATATATATATTTTCTCCAACTTTGCAATATATATGTAGCCTATATAATTGTGTGTGCATATGGGGCTTATTTTACAAAATTGTACTGCATTGAAGCTTAGGTTTCGTTCAGGTTGAATAAACGGAATAAAAGTGCCTAATGTGGTTGCCTTGAATATAAAATCCAAATGTTTCCAGATGTGCCCTCTGTCGGCCCCCCAAACAAGTCGGTCCTGACGCCGTCACTGCTTCTGTTTAATAAAATCAGCATAGGTTCGTACAAGATCGGTTCGGTAAGATCGGCATCTGCACTCAGTTCGATATACCGGTCATTTTTCGACTGATCGGCTTGGAACCGGTTCGGCAGGAAAAAACGTGATCGGTACACCCTTATTCATTACTAATAAGTGTGGTTGGTGTTAGGCACGGAATACCACGCTTCAGTCACAGTATCAGCAATCCTCCCTACAATAAATCCCTATTGGAATTCATTAGTAATAAATCGAGTTGGTTTTAGGCATGGAATTCACATGTTTCAGTCGCAGTATCAGCAATTTTCCCAACAAATGAAGCCCTGGTGGAATTCATTACTAATATGCCAGGTTGGTTTTAGTCACGGAATTAACATGCTTCAGTCGCAGTATCACCACTTCTCCCAACAAATAAAGCCCTGGTGGAATCTATATATATATAATTACACAACTTCCGCAACATGGCCATCTGCAGCAGCCGGCAGCAGCCAAGCAGCGCAATTGCAAGCAGGACATACGATGCCATCTCCGCCATCTACTGACGGAACGGCAAATTATAAAAGTAGCAGCCAAGCCCCGCTGAGATAGTAGCTGCCCCCGGAACGCAACGGCCAGCAGCGCGAACATACGATGCCATCTACCGACCGAACGGCAAATGAGGGGGGGGGGGGGGGCCGACCCGGGGGGGGCGGGAGAGCGAGACGATGCAGAATGAGCAAGCAAAGCGAGCGACTCCGCTAGTTCATTACTAGTAAGCCTGGTTGGTTTTAGTCACGGAATTAACATGCTTCAGTCACAGTATCAGCAATCCTCCTTACAATAAATCCCTATTGGAATTCATTAGTAATAAGTCGAGTTGGTTTTAGGCATGGAATTCACATGCTTCAGTCGCAGTATCAGCAATTCTCCCAACAAATGAAGCCCTGGTGGAATTCATTACTAATATGCCTGGTTGGTTTTAGTCACGGAATTAACATGCTTCAGTCACAGTATCAGCAATCCTACCTATAATAAATACCTGGTGAGATTCATTAATAATAAGCTTGGTTTGTTTCAGGTGTTGAATTCACACGCTTCAGTCACAATATTTGTAATCATCTTTAGAAAAAAGCCTTAGTGGAATTTATTAGTAATAAGCTTGGTTGGTTTCAGGTATGGAATTCACGTGGAATTCGGTCGCAGTATCAGCATTCCTCCTACAATAAAGGCCCAGTGGGATTCATTACTCATAAGCCTGGTTGGTTTTAGACATAAAATTCACTTTAGCCACAGTATCTGCACTCCTCCCTACAAAAAAGCCCTAGTGGAATTCATTAGTAATAAGCCTGGTAGCATGGAATTTACATGCTTCATTCGCAGTAGCACCATCTCCCCAAGATAAGGCCCTGGTGGGATTCATTACTATTAAGCCTGGTTGATTCATTACATTGCAATCCTTCGCCATCATTAGATCATCATTTGCAAAATTAGATCATCATTCTACGAATTAAATTATCGCCGCGGATTCCACAATCGTCGTCGGAAAGAGGGATCGTATTCGTGACGTATGTCTTGCCAGTTGTATTTGACGACCTTATATCTTATATCCCGTTCTAGTAAACACGAGTGTGTTGTAGCAATATTGTTTTTGTTGGATCATAGAGATGTTATCTCGAAATTTGCTTGGGCCTGTCACTCAATCCGTCTGCTCGCTTCGTGCTGAATGCTGATACTAGTTTCTAGAATCGATAACGATTGTTTACTTGGAAATCCTTAGGTAACTAGCCAGTAGAAGTGCTCATAACACGTGAATTATGGTGGTAGTTTATTATGTTTGCCCATATGATTCAGTGTTGGTACCTGTGTAACCTTCATATTAATGTTTCATCTTGTCTAGACGTTACGATTTTTTGTCAAATCAAACCAAGAAGCAGACGGTCAGAATTAAATACTGGCCTTATAAACTTAAAACAATAAAGATTGACATTAAAAACTAAAGAATGGCCTTAATGACATTAAGAAAGAAACCGTATTAACGACCTTAATGACATTAAATTGGAAAGAAACGACATTAAAGAACGACCTTAACTTTGATATTAAAAAGAAACGATCTTAACGATATACCTCAACAACATTAAAAAGAAATAACCATAGTGACGTTAAAGAACGGCATTAAAATCGTTAAAAACCTACATTAAAAACTAATCAGAGCTAGACAGAAAGGACAACTGGACAAAACACTCTACCAACTGTGCTACTGGTACGGAGCAAATACTACAGTCCGTAACACTGGGTCAGTCTATTAACCTTTTAACAAATGCTATCGATGATCATCTTAACTTGTGCCACCCCATTTAATTGTTTATTATTACTCAAATTAAACCAACCATTACGATTATAATACTAGTGACGAAACGGTATTGTTCTAAAAGGTACGTTCTCATTTGAAAATGGGAAATTGAAACCTGAGGTGAGCATGCGGTCAGCCTTAAAGGTGCATTCCTCCCAGCGCCATTTTCTCGATCCTCCACATCAAGTACGGCCCCAAAGGTCTATTTCCTTACTGTTAGTCTTTCCCTTGACTCTCGTGTTATAATCCGTTTGAAAATGAGGCATCTACGAGATTTTCTACGAATGTTTCATTACGTTACTTTTTAATACAGTTTAGATGGAATCAGAGTCCAATTTTAAAATAAGCAAGCACGAATATGGCTTTGTTTGGTTGTGCTTAAATCACCGAGCAAAGAATTAAACAAAAAGGAAAGGTTTGCATAAAGCACCGTGTCTTTTAACAGACATTCTTTTAAAGGTTGGTAGGTGAAGTTTGTTATGATCGTTTCGTGCATTTTTTATTTTTTTTATTTATTTTATGATTTTACAAAACTTTCCAAGGCCACTACGAAGCAGAGAAAGAGCTTGTGTGTAGTTGGCATGTTTTAACACAGAGTATTATTACATAAACATTTAACTCAACACACAAAAATATTAATACATGATTCTTACAAAACTACAGTAAGTTTTGGTAGAAAAATAAATCATTTGTACAGAAAATACAATTGTTTCTTTAAGCATAGTTGTTTTCAAGAAGCCTACATCGTCAATTTTTTTTATTTGTCCAATTTTGTGAATTTCCCAAAATTCTTATGGTATTTTATTTGCTAAGAGTGGTAGCCTATGTACAATTTTTCCAACTTTTCCCCATGTTTGTTTCTCGTGAGATCTGGAAGAATATGTAGTTTGTTAGTTTGGATAAGTATTATTTTCCAGTTTAACCATACGTTTATCCTTAAGTTTAAAGAAGTTATTTTTAATTATCATAAACTCCCTTAGTTGACCTACATTTAAAATTTCTAACTTACGGAAAATGTCTTTTTTCTTATGCAGAAATCTGTTAGGAAATAATATTTTTGCTGCTTTATTTTGTATTTTCTGTAATCGTTCAATAACTGTTTTGTTGGCAAAGCCATATATTTCAATTGCATTCCTCAATTATTGTGACTGAACCCGACGCATAAAAAGTTAGTAGTTTATTTTTGAGATTAAGTACGTTTTTTAGATAGTAAAGTTTTGGAAGAAGGCTCGGATTTTTTTAACAGATAGTATATATCCTCATACTTGAATTGTATTCGTATTAAGGGGAAGAGAAGGGGAACCTTACACAAAATTTAAACGAGCTCGTTTTTGTTTGCTAGTTGCACTTGGGTCCGCAGTCCTGTCAAAATTGAGGGCCTACGTGATTGAAATTAGGGACCTTTGACTATATAGCAACAGCTTCTCTAGGGTCGGTCCACTCAAGAAACTCGCGAGAAAGAGCGCATGATTTTCGCGAGCCGTATCGGCAAGACAGCGGCTATACAATTGATTGTAGAGTTTGCTGGAAGAATTTGATTAATCGGTTCAAAGCTGGACTAAAATGAATGAATACTCATTATCAAATCCCGGGCCAATCCAAACGTATAAATTGTTTTCGCGTGTGTTAAGCTACCAAAATCAAGTCGACGATTCGACTAAAAATACGCCAAAGTCTGTTGCATCGTGCCAACAAACGGACAGCACGCCATTGTTTTGGTTTCGAAGCAATGACGTTACAACTGTAGCATCTTGGGTAATCTCGCCCGTGTTTGCTTTACGACCGGAAATGGCTCTGCCGTAGGGTTGAAACGTTGCATTGAGTCGACCGACCCTACCAACAGTCGAATGTCCCTGCTTGTAATATGATTTTGGCCTACTTACAGACTTCAACACTGATAACATCCTGCAAAACAACCAGCAAAGATTGTCGTTTCAATGTCGTTCTATATAACATACCTCTTGTTTCTACTGGTACTGACAACTCCAGTAATACTTTTCCAGTTATCACTTGGCCAGCGATATATTCAGCGAGTGGGTTATCCAGAGTTAGTTCAATTTTTTTCACTTTACCCATAACTCAAAAAGAAGAATGGAGTAAATTAGTTCACCTCTTCTTTGCTGTCACAAGCCGTCAAAAAAATGACAACGATTATGATTAGGCCACCGTGGTTTTATCAGTTGAACAGGCGGCGTTGTCAAAAGTGACAAATAAATAAATAAAATAAAAGATAAAAAAAAAAAAAAGATAAAACTCAGGATTGTAATTCAGATGATACACATGAGGGCTAAAAAAATCAGATTTATTTGGTTTAAATCAGTTTTTTTTTTGCCATTTGAATCTTTTTTTTCATTTTGGTTTAATACAATTAGTTAAAATTAGTTGGCCTCGGCATACTATACCATACGACGATCTAACTGGTGGTGCTCGGTTGCTTGTTGGCTGTCTGGTTGGTAGTTTTACGTAAATGTAGTTGTAGAGGGAGCGCATGGTGTAAGGACCCGGTAGCTCAACTCAATAAATATAAACATAAACATAAACTGAAGCCCGTGCTTCTCCGTTTGTTGCTGATTGTATTTATTTATTTATTTATTTATTTATCTATCCTACAGGAGTTTACACGACCCGGAAGCCTCTCACTCCACCTAAAGTGCTAATTGTTACTACGTAATCGACAATATCTTTCACATTGCCCGCAACCGGAAAAGCCATATATTTTTGTTTAATAAAGCCAGCATTCCATATGCAAGTCAGCCCCTGTTGTAACTTATTCACAGTGAAACAATCGGTACCGCGCACAACCGAATTGTTAGTCGAGGCAACAATATTCCAAGCAACTTTACTTTAGAGTTCGTTTGCGCACGAGAATTTTCAAAAACTGGATAGGCAGCGACGGCGAGGCCCCAGAATGCAATGCTCCAACATGTAACAATGGGGCAACAATAGGTGAGGTGCACAACATCGGATTACAGCTCACTCAAACAAGTTACAAGTGACAAGTTGTAAGTTGCGCATGACTTGAAGGTCTTTAGGCTCCGGTAAATAAATTCAAATTGAAATTCAAATTCAGTTGCAATGATGCTCGGGCGCGGGGAAAGTAACATTGTCGTGGTGAGTTAGCATTGTCGGCCACAGATAGGTATTGTCGAGAACCGAAATGAAAAGTTTTTGGTTTTCGCTTAAATCTTTCAGTTTTAAACCGCAGGGTGCGAAGTCTATAATTTTGAGGCCTTAAAGCCCCAAAATTGGACGGTGGACATGACTGTATGACTTATTTACTTCTTCAATGCGGGCTTCGGGAAGCCAGTTGAATTCTTTCCTCGATTGTTTGCCATAATGCTGCATCTGCTTGCAACAATGCAGAATCAACTACCCATCGATCTGACAGAGTAACTCTAGACACACGCTAGTGTGTTGCCATCAAATAACAAACATGTTGGGACAAAGCTTGGGCAGAACCTGAACAGAAATAAGCATTTATAATGCAAATTAGCTGGACAATGGACATACAGTACACATGATCTGAACCGAAAAAAGCCAACAAATTAACTGAACAAAAAACGGCTTAACCGTTTAGAAAAAAAAGCATTAGTGCTCTTATCCCCATACTCACAGCTGTAAAGGTACACGAATAAAAACGGATTAGAGTTCACTCGAATGCAACGAACTATAATTTGAACTCCAATTCCACGGAACAAGGCTTGTGACTTGCTAGCCTCCATGCATACGCATTCATCTATACATCACTAATCAAACAAACTTCACACAAATAAAATAAACACACAGAATACAACATACGTACGCACATGAAACAGAACAAAAATCTAAAACACATACAAAATAGACGCCGTAAACAGCAAAACGCCTACAAAAGATGAAAAATACATACACAAACATAGGCAAAAAATTGCCTTAGTTAGGAAGTATGCTTGTTTCAAAAATTATAAATTCGCGCAAAATACACATATAGCCACTCACAGGAAACACACTTAAAATATAAAACAATAAACACAGCCAAATATTGAAAGTCTGAATAACACGCAAATTAAGTGCACACAAACATTATATTTTTCAAACACAAACTGCGTTCACTTTCTGACATAACCACTGAGTCCTTGTTCCCTGGAATTGGAGTTCAAATTATAGTTCGTTGCGTTCGAGTGAACTTTAATCGTTTTTATTCGTATACCTTTACAGCTATGAGTATGCGGATACAAGCACTGATGTTTTTTTTCTAAACGGCGAAGCCGTTTTTTGTTCAGTTAATTTACTTTATTGAATTACTTGAGCCTAAAAACCTGAACGTCAAACGCTCACATCTACAACATAATCTATTCCTTAACCTTATCCTTAACTTAGCCCTGATTTACAGTTCTATGCCTAGTACATGTCCACCACCTTACTACTCAAACGGCCTTGTCTGCTTACAGAACACCACAACCCGGCGTTCTGAGACAAGCCAAGCAAACTTTTCGCTGTTAAAAGAATTGACACGCTCGCCCGTTTCATTGTTATCGTCCAAATTTTGACGTTTCATTGTTTAATGACTGGCTTTCTGTGTCCGGCCCCCATCGGAAAACTTCTGCCTAAGCGAAATATAAACGCAGATTATTAAACAAAAACGAGCTCGTTTGATGCTTAAGGGAAGGTTTAACTGAACCGAAGTCAAAACAGCAAAGGAACACAAACAAACTTTCTTGTAAGGTTTCAGCTACTGCAGTGTTGCTGTACCGTTTAGTCCACGTGAAACCTTACTGCTGCATTCAAATATTTTTCCCATTTTAATCTTTGCAGACGATACATCTGCTAACGATTGGTGCATCCTACTTGGCTAAACGACATCACTAGAAAATGTTTAAAGACTAATCGTCTTAGTGTACTTATAGCACAGCCTTACAGTTATTCCAGGGCTCGTGTGAGTCCTTGAAATCCTGGAAATGTCCAGGAAAGTACTAATGAAATTCCATGCCTGGAAAAGGACTTGAAAATATTGAAAAATGATATCATCAGTTGGGCGATGAACGGGAACGTAGAAGACGCGACAGAAGAAGACTAAAAAAATATAGCCAAGAAATTAGTCGAGTGTGTAGCCTTACATTATTGTTCCTTTGTTTGGACATGAAAACTTTTGAAATTTGGGCTCTGGCTTTAATTGTATTTACGTGTATAATGGGTGGATGCAGCAGTACAGTTTCACGTGGACTAAACAGTACAACAATACTGCAGTTTGAAACCTTACCGAAAAGTTCTTTTGTGTTCCTCTACTGTTTTGATTTGGATCAGTTAAACCTTACCTTAAGAATCAAACGAGTTCGTTTTTGTTTTCTAATTCGTGCTACTTTAGCCCATGCAGTTTAGATTAGCTTATTTTAATGTTTTGTATCTTTATCAATTACGGTTTACACAAACAAATGGAAACAAACCCTTTAATCTTCAGTCTACGTCTTACACCTAGCGTTTGCTGATTGGCATTGTTGCATAATAACAATGTTTAAAACAATATAAAAACAATCAATCTGGTCGATTAGAGCTCCCTAACGCCTAAACCACTTGACCAATTAGAAAAGATCTTATGGAAAGGGCATATCTACAGAGCAATACCTGTAAAATGAGCTAAGAACCAGCGTTACATGACAAATAGTTTGATCTGTAGAGAGCATAGTAGAAACGTGGCGTGCAACAAGAAGAACAAGAAGAAGTCAAAAACGAATTTTGTGGTATCAGCTCAGGTCCAGATCTCCGATACGCGTCGGCGCATTTTAATGAATTTTGAGATGCTGGTTGACAAAGTCCAACAAAGCTTAGGTACCATATTTAATCGAAAAATATTCACAGACGGGGGTACATGTTAAGCATCAGCATTCCGACTTTCACATGGGAGGTTGAGATCAAATCTTAGCTTTTACCAAGAATTTATAGGGTTGGGGAGGAGAATTTGTGACTGAGACCCATACTGAAACGTCTTAAATACATTCACATTAGTTCAGTCTTAGTTTATAGAGGGCGCCATGTGTTTTATGTGGGAATTTCTACTCAGTTTTTAGCCTAAAATTAAACTAAACTAAACGAAACTAGCTTATATTTAATTATTATTTAGCCTAGCTTAGTTGTAATTTAGTTTACTTTAGATTTGGGCTGAAAAATTAGCAAAAATTACCAGATAGACCATGTGGCGCCCTCTGCAAACTCGGACTGAACTAATGGGGATGAATCTAACGTGTTTCAGTAGGGACTTCTTTGAGTTGCAAATTCTCCTCCCAAACCCTATAAATTCTTGCTTTTACTGATAGACGTGAACAGAAGAAAGTTTTCTGATTGAAGAATCTCATGCTTGTTGGCAGTTTTGTTGTCTAGAGTGAAATCAAAAATCCTGGGTTTTTCATTTGGACTTCTCCAGCTAAATCGTCGTGGGGCAGAAAACCCAGTTTGGATTCGTGATCCCTGAAAGCCAACCAACAACAACATCATGAGGATCACTGACCCGTATTTTAACATCGAGATAAATAAACAAAGAGAAATGAAAGAGTACGTACAAGTTTCCGTTTGTTTATGAAACCTTAGTTTTGTTTGTCGAAACCTTACGAAAAACGCGTATACTGCACTGATCATTTACTTGATCATTCGACTGATCATTTTTGGTATATGTGGAAATGTATCAACAGCATAAGAGTTGCAACAAGAAATGTCCTTGCACGAAGCGAGACGACGTCGAATGAGCGATCATCAGCGAGCGACTTGGCTAGTTCCAATTAAAATATTATTTAAAACCAGAAGAACGTAGTATATCTGTGCAGCTTTTTCACTGCGTGTTAATCGAGTATTAATGACAGAACGCAATATCATGATCGACTTTTATCTGTTGCGAACATTCCTTTAAAAGTGTGTTTTCATTTATAGTCAGAAGTTCTTCAATTAAAATATTATTTTCTATTTTCTTAATTATCTTTTCATTCTGCATCGAATCGAAATTAGGCTATACTAAATTATTTAGCAGTTTCCATATAAATTTCGAATCTTAGCCGTACGTTTTCATTTGTTTTTAACTGAACTTTACTAAATTACTAAACAACGCAATTGAGTAACTTGTAAGGGTGATGTTCTTTGTCTTCACAGGTAAATTACGCACTTAAAAAAAAGCGGCTGCAGCGACTACCTAGTCGCAACAGGTCTTCTGTGCACTTCCACCACTTTCGAAAATGTTGAGGCGTTTATCACCCACCGCAACAGCGATCTCTATTCTATAATCTAGACGTAGTCACCATCACAAATGTCGGTTAAGAATGTGTTAGCTCTTAGGCCTAGTTTTAGATTTTAGGCGTAATTCTCAGCTTTTAGGCCTGTTTTTCAACTGCCTATTTAATTTCGGAAACAGCAGCTAACGCAAATTGGGTTCGAGAGTAGGCGTATTCATTCATGCAACACGTTGTCGAGATTTTTCTTAATGAAGCTGTTGTGTATCGTCAACGAAAACCTTTTGCTTTTTACGGTTGCGTTAAGCTGAAGGAAGCAACCATGTTTTAATTTGCCGTGTTTGTAGTTTAATTTACTAATTTTTTGACCCTGAAACTAACGGTGAAAACTAGTAGTCTCTATCCGGTTCCGTTTCGGATTTGAAAAAGCCGATGGACGGACAGATTTCGGCTGTACAGAAGACTATAGACTCAAAGCAAGGATTTGTTTGTTTCCGTTGTTGATGTAAATCAATGATTTACTCAAAGTGATTTAAACCAACCAACCCTGATATACTCAAGAATCTCCAAGTTCATAGTTTTTATCTATCTATAGTTATCTATTCCTGTTAACGATTAATGATTGAAAGCGGATTTGGACTCACACGGAAGAAGAACAAAATAATGTGCCCCATGGACTCAAGCTCGTAAGATATCAGTGTTTTAGATGATACGGATAAAAGTTATGATTTCATGCGAAAGCCACGTTTATAATCAGCAGTGAAACAGAATTCCTGGAAAAGTGACACACATTGAAATGACGAAAGGGCCATTTTGTACCTAAAAATTCGTTTTCTTTAAAAAACACTAGCGGAGTTGCTCGCTTCGCTCGCTCATTCCGCGTCGTCTCGCTACGCTCGAGGAGATTTCTTGCTGCAACACTTATGATACAGACAGACCTTCCACACAAAAAAACGATCAAGCGATTTATAAGAGTGTAGAATGCGATATCGGTTATCTCGAGAGAAGGTCAATATTTTTTTTTACGTCCAAGGAGGCCAAGGAGGCAGGCAAAAAGATCAAGCAATTTATCAGAAAAGTGCTGTTATGATAACAAACATTGATTTTCGTTCGCTTCGCTCACTCAATCAGCGCAAACATTTCCTCAGAATCGTGATTGAATCAATGTAACCACCAAGAACCACAAGTCACTTGTAATTTGTGTAAGTATACACTTTATATGGGTTTTCTTGTTTTACTTATTTTAAGAATATTGTCTGTTACGTCCTGCTCAGTACAGACTTTTCCATGGGCGTGTTATCACTTCACTGTCTGATGATCCCTCACTTGGAGAAACATCTACAGAACGTCAGATGTAGTCTCCTACGAAGGTGAGAGATGAAGGATTGCGAGAGTAAAGCGAGACACACATTGAAAAGTTTTAGTTTACGTGGAAATCACTCGCTTTGCTCGCTCAATCTATGCACTGCCGAGCTTCAGAAACTCGATCCAAGAAAATGACGCCCTTTTAAAACCAGGTCTATGGGTCTGTTTTTTCCATGCATCAAGTCAGTTGATACACATTCAGGTCCACCCATCCTTCCATCCATCCTTCCTTCCTTCCACCCTTCCTTCCATCCATCCTTTTTTCCATCCTTCCATCTTTCCTTCCTACCTTCCACCCATCCCTCCTTCCATCCATCCATCCTTCCTTCTATCCAACCATCCATCCAACCTTCATTCCTTCCTTCCATCTGCCCTTCGATCCATCCATCCTTCCTTCTATCCTTACATCTATGCATCCATTCATCCATCCTTCCTTCCTTCCTTCCTTCCCTCCCT
>JAHWFP010085256.1:0-11095 GCA_023313725.1 Lithobius niger | reverse complement strand
ATACGTCCTTCCTTCCATCCATCCTTAATTCGTTCCTTCCTTCCATCCTTCCATTCATCATTTTTTCATTCCTTCCTTCCTCTCTTCCATCCTTCCTTCCATCCATTCATCCTTCCATTCTCACATCCTTTCTTCAGAAACACGAATGTTTGACATCGTTTTAAAACCAAATCTATTGTTTTGATTTTTCCATGCATCAATTCATCAATTCATTGGTTAACACAAAACCAGTTTTTAAGATGTATATGTGGTGTGTTGCAAAATACGACCTCCGTGCATGTTTTTCCAGATCATCTCTCTTCGCTCGAGGAGGTTTTCATGAACAAACTATGACGTCATGAACAAACATGAAGAGGGTTTCAAAAAACGAATTTTGACGTTAGTTTTTCAGGTTCTTTCGCCTATTTGAGGGTGATAATATCAAGTTACAGCGATGAAAATAGGCCTATTAAAAGCGAAATTTAATTATCTTTCGTTTGGTCCTCTCCAATCTTGCGTAGGTGCTTTTGTTCCGGAGGAGTAGAGGTACAAACACGCACGCACATCATATGATTTTAATTATGTAGATAAATAAAAGCCATCTATATAATAAGAGCGATGAAACGGAACTAGATGAGAAGTTGAAAGAGGAGGAAGTGATGTGAGTATTGTTGTCAATGCCCTGTACCAATTTCTTTTTGCAAGGTAGCAATGAATAAGGCCGAGAACATTCATTCTTAAAGCGGTACAACGGAACTAGAAGAGGAGGAAGTGACGTAAAAGGACAGAAAAAGAAGAGCGGGTTCATTCTTTTGCACGGTAGCAAAGAAAATGGGCGAGCGTTCAGGAGAGAGAAGGGTATTATTGATTACGTATACAATTAGCAACAAACGAAATTTTACGTCATATTATGTTGTAATAGGTTTTAAACGTTAATGGCTCAACGGTAGGACCTTTGCATTTGGTTTCAAAATCATGGGGTCAATTTCCCACTCAGGCAGACTGATATTTAAGTCCAAAAAGCAACGTATATAGGTTTAAACCCGTATTTGTTTTTTGTTTTTTTAACATCGTGTGTTTTATCAAGTCAATGTAACGTGATTGGTTAGGGCGTCACCAAGTTCACATTGACAGACATCATTGTTATAAAGTCTTTATCTAGACACACGCTAGTGTGTTGCGCCAAGTTAGGCAACAAACATCACAACAAACATCAGATTAATTAAATTGTCGAGGTTGTAAACCATTGTTTGGTATGTTTTATGTTTTTAAAATATTTTAAAGTTTTAGGCCTGACCATGCCTAAATGGTTTGTTTTTTTAGACTTGGTGGCTCGGCAGATACTGCCATGAATTTTTAAAATGTTTTAGTGTTTATTTTAACCTGAAGACGGGAGGTTGTCCTCTCGAAACGTAGTGTAGTTTTATTTGCGCACGATACTGGCTGTTAATTTATCTTATGGCGTCAGAAGGATAGAGGGATAATTTTGCTAGGTAATTCCAACCGGAAATTTCTAGGATCTTTTACATGCCACAATCGACATGAGCACGAGGCATCACAGGACCCTTCCCGAAAATGCCAGGGGTGGCCGAGGTCAGGATCGAACCCAGGACCTCTTTCACATGAAATGGTCGTGCTAACCATTAGGCTACCTTGCCCCATAAATAAATACATAGCAGGGTTACCAAAAACAAACAACAGGCAACTGGGCACAAATCCAGTATAAAAAATGCACAAAAATACGCTTTGCCGCAGTCATAAGAAATTCGTATAAATGTATGGCTAACTTTACGCATGCCTACAAATTAGAAAACTTACGAAAGGAGTGATATCACAAACAAAATCCACTTATGTGAATGAAACCACCAAATTTCAGCCAATCCAAGTTGTGATGTCAGAATAAATATGGCCGTCACCAAGTTTTACACATGGTACCAAACCCCTACCCATTAGGGTGGGCTGAAAAAATTAAATTTTCGAAATTCAAAATGTCATAGTGCGGAAAAGTTGCCTTTTAGCATCACTACCACACACAAAAAAATGTCATCACTCCGACTTCATGTCTTGTGTCGCCACAAGAGCCTTGAAGTTTAACATTGTATGTCTATGGGCGGAACGGCGAGAAAAGCAAAAATAATGATTTGATTGGCTTAAAATTTAATTTTTAAATTTGGTATTCTCAGAAACCATGTAAACAGTGCTGTAATTAAAAAGAATTTCATTTTTGTTCAAAACTACGGGTATAATTTAACACCAAAGATAGGCTAAAATAGCCATTTCTGCCTATTTTGGTCCATAATATCATTATCAAATTTCTGGAAAAAAAAAAATAAGAATTCTTGAAATTGTAGGTTACTTTTTATGGCTTCTGGTGTTATCAAACGAGATAATGTTAAAATTAAATTTTAAAACAATCAAATCATCATTTTTGCCTCTTTCGCCGTTCCACCCATGTGGCACCTCAAGACGTGACCTCAGAGTGATGAAATATTTTGTGTGTCGTAGTGATGCTAAAAAGCAACTTTTCCGCACTATGACATTTTGAAATTCGCAAATTTAAATTTTTTCAGCCTACCATGTAGCTCATGACCGAAAAACGTTCCCCATAGAGAGTATTGATATCACCCCTGCCAACGACCAACTACCAAGCCTTGTAATTAATGTCTTTTCCGTGTGGGTACGGATTTAGCCATGGCTTCGGTCTGTTTGGGAGCTTCACGTAGTGTGATAGTATGTAACCCATGGTTTGTTGAACTGATTACACACAGACCTACAGCTGCATCATCTACACCCAACACAACGTTTCTGGAACTCGCTTGAAACATACAGAAGCTTTGCACTGTACGAGCATAAGGGGATAAAGACTCTAACTCAATTCACTGCAGATCTTTACGCTAACAATATCTTTGGCAGTCCCAACAATCTTAAGTTGACGATGAGATGAAAGACAACTAAAAACCTCTTGCTGCATTGAGTATAAATATTAGGCCTACTTTAGGTCGCTTTTATTTTATGGTTTACATTTTGTGGTGAATTAAAGTCCATGTCTTCTCGTTGAATTCGTGTCAGTTATTGAGTGAATGCAGCGTTGACAGCACCTCCACCTTCACCTGAGATTTGAGATGGATACGTCACAGATGGATGTTGATTTATATTGGTGTCGGAATAAAATGGTATAGTTCCAATAGTAATCGGAATTTGTATCGTTAGAGGTAACGCCATTGCCTCAGGAACAACAGAAAACTGGAAAAGAAAAATGCGCAAGTTTTAATTGGAAATTGGCTTAAGGAGCATTTGACAAGCATCAACACCAAATAAGCTCTACAAAATGTACAGTGGTTCATTTTTGGCTTCACACCACTGTTCAAACATGTATAACCACTAATGAACACTATGACGACAGAGACATCATATTATTAGTTACACTCAATGCTAATTTCTAATTTTAAACGAACCACAACTGTCTTTTAAAGTAGCCATCACCGACTGAAAACCGTACGAAAATACCGTGGCGCCATCTAGCGGCAGTGATATTGGTTAATCTTTACAGCCTGTAACAGGTGCACGAGGATGTACGATATTTTCACTCAATAATTAAGGAGGTCGTGGCTTGTTTGCTTCGTTAAAAGAAATGGCGTTGTACATTCCTTCGCTTGATACAAGCAAGTGGTAGATAGTACTAGATGTTGCCACATTCTGAACACTTTCAATAGGTGATAGTGCCACTTTAAGGGGTGGATGACGGCGGGGGAGGGGGGAGAGTGGTTTTATGGTAGACATTTTACCCCTTTTTACGGGCATGATATTTCGTTTTCCACTTTTAATATATTTAGATTTTCTGAATTTACTTACCTCAACGAAGTAATTCACGATAATGATGCTACAAGACCCAAGATCGGTAGGTACTACTGTATCAGGTATTTTAAGAGATTCTTCATTCCAGTAGTCTGTCTCTCCGACTGCAATGGGTCCTTTTTTTACTTTTGTTATTTCCTTTTTTTCTTTTACCAGTTTCTTTTCACAGTGAAAACATGTCTTCTGTAAAAAAAGCCTCAGTAAGAAAACTTGTCAAACAACTTTCAGAAAGCTATTATAATCGTTCAGTAGTATAAGCTTTAGATTGCGTAGGAGAAATAAAATGATAGTGCCGATGTTAGTTGCCGATGTCTTCGTTGGCAGATTTATTGGCAAAAAAAAAATCCTAATCTAAAAAAAAACTGGGCACGTCACTCTCCCCTTTGGTGGGTGTCGTCTCGCTTCAGTCCAGAATATATCTTGTTAATATGCACATACTAATAGACAGTCACAAAATGTGACACGCCTCCCCACACCCCAACCCCACCCCCAAAAAAAACCTATAAAAATTAAGTACGTAATTTACGGTTTAGACTTTTACGGCTCGCACTTGTAAAGTACGTCGTATGAAAACTGATGGAATCTTACATGCAATTTATGTTTGCTTTTGCTAAACTAACACCAATTTTCGCTCGCTCGCTCAATCAGCGAACTCTCCTCACCACTCCTTCTACCCAAATAGGGCTTCTTCTATACAAAACAAGACCCTGTCCTCTTTGCTGACCTGTTTCAGTATTGCATCAAACATCTTTTTCCCGCCCATGTCGAAAGAAAAATTTAAAGAACAATAACAGATGTCAAGTACTTTAATATTCCTAGACTTTTACGGTTCGTATTTAATATTGCCTGTTTTTGAACGTCATTATTAAAACTGGAACGGCAGTAGAGTGCACATAAAATAAACAATTTGCGACGTTTCGAAACAATTCCCACTTCGTTATCAAGCAGTAAAAGATACGGCTAAGAAGAAAACGTCGAGTTTGAAAACTTTTAAAATCCATAAAAACGTAAAATCTGAAAGCACAAAAATAAATTGAATACAATGGGCCAAAAGCAGCTTAAAAACTGACCTCTCACAGGTGAGACGACTATTGAGGATGGGTGTTTTGCTGAGCTAATTATATTGGTTTGCCCTGATGGAAGAAATTGGGATACCCAATTTCGAAGATGTCCCGATTTTACAAAAATTAGGAATTAACAATTTCTCCCACCAGAGTACACCAATATAAATGGCTGAGGAAAAATCGCATCCTCTCAGCTGACCTGAACTAGCAGTTTTTAAGCGGCCTCAGGTCTATTTTATTTATTATTTTTATTCTTGTGCTTTCAGATCTAAGGGCACGTTTACGTAACGACTCGTCTTTGCATTCTCGCAGCTAGAAGCTAGAAATCATCTGAAATTCCAACATGGCGGCGGTTTTAGCTATGTCGACTCGCAATGAAAACACTGAATAATGCGAGTTCGGAAGCAACGAGGAAAATTTCGTTAGGAGGAATTCTTTATCTTATTGTCACGGATTATAAGACTTACAGCATTTACTCAAACGAGGTCGGATTTAGCTATAATCCAGATACAGTTGTTACCATGGCAACGACAACTTTTCCATTGAGATGAAATTCTAGCTGCGAGAATGCAAAGGCGAGTCGTTGCGTAAACCCGCCCTACGCTTTTATGGATTTTAAAGTGTTGTACTTGACTTTGGCTTCATAGCCGTGTCTTGTATTGCTTGATAACGAAGGGGGAATGGCTACGAAACGTCGCTAATTGTCTATTTTGTATGGACTGTACTGGATTTCTGTTTTGGATCGGTACGTCGTAGTGTTTATACTTTTTGCATTTCATTTGTACGTTATTCTCACATACAAGCCATGTTGGCTTTCTTGTATGGGTCAGTTTTGCAGCATTAGTCAGTTCAAACTTGCGTAAATGTTGCAAGCGCTTAAATGTTGCAAGACAGTTTTACTACATTCACTCAAACGTATGAAACTTTGCAAAAGTTATATACGAGCATCCTGCTCGAAAATAAGGCGAAGGAATGTCCTTTTAAGGCTAAACAAACGGAGAGAGGGAGGATAGTGATAAAAAAAAACCTTAGTACATTTTCTGCCTTGTTGGAGGGGCAGATACCCTCCCTGTCTTTTCTGTAACCAGGGTCCTGATTTTTTTAATATAAGAAAGTTTCCAAAAGTATTCTAACACAATTTTTAATACATTATCCACCTCATGAATTCAAGAATATGCAAAACTCACCTGTTTCAATATCGCCTTTGTTTTCAGAATGGGTTTATTGGTCAGGTTCGTTATTTCGGCATTTATAGCGATAGTTTCTCCAACAATAAACCCAGTACGTTGAAGTGAGACCATCGCCGTTATTGGGCCCGATTTTAAGCACAAACAGCACAAGTTCTTTGTTCGCTGCACTGTTACAGGCGGCTGTAAGAAAATAAATTCATTTGAATATCTCTATACATGTATTATTCTTCACATTAATCAGCGGCCATTAATTATACGAAATTTAAGATTTTCTTCACGCTGTTCAAGAAACGATTTAGCCCGCCCGCGCACTGAGCAACTTGGCCGCGCGGCCAGGTCGCTGCAGCCAGTGAGAATGTTTACTGTCTATGTAAAACCACGCCCACTAATAATTTTCATTGGCTGCAGCAACCTGGCCGCGCGGTCAAGTAGCTCAGTGCGCGGGCGGCCTTACAATTGAGTTTTCATAAGGCCACAATCTCACGACCAATTCTTTCACTAACGCAAAAACCATACAACAACCAAAAGGGGTGATATAAAAAAAACCGTACGGGTGGAGGGACTCAACAAGTTTTTCGCCATGTAAAGCAGTGATATCAGAGCCAAAATGTATCCCATAAAGTTTTCCGTCCCAACCTGTGTTCACTCAATCTAAATTGACATCTTGGTGATTGTCACTTAAGTTTGAGTGATCACGGCTCGGACTACGAACTTCGTGGCAGCCATTTTGGCTCTGTTATCACTACTTTATATGGCTGAAACTTGTGGGTCCCTCTACCCTTATAGGATTTTTTTGTATGATATATTATTTTTTGCAGCATTCAGAAGTAGAGTGGTAGTGAAGATTGTAGCCAAATGAAAGATAACAAAAGGGAGAGTTCCAGAAACACTCGGTATTCGCTTTCACTCCGGGGTGTGCTCTTTAAAGACACTGCACGTTTTTAGTGCTGAGTCACGCAATGCACAAAAGTACACACAATTGATGTAGAGGCAGAACTGGTTCGCAGATGTGTGCACTATGAGTGTGCTCTGAGTGTTTACTATGGTGCACTATGAGTGCACAGTGGTGCACTATGGTTCGCTATGGTGCGCAGTATGAGTGCACACTGTCTTCAGAGTATGTGTCAGGAGGTGATGGGCGGCAGTTTGCAGGCACTGTGCGCTCACAGTACACATCGTCTACAAACTTAGCATCCTCATCTTCACGAATTGCTTACTGTCAGTACACACATACTTTTTTACTCACAAAGTACACAAAACGTGTACTGACAGTACAGAATTCGTGTCTATGTTGAAATGGACCACAGTCAACTGTACCCTCTGTGCACATCATTTTAAGAATGTATACACACTCTACATGTAGTGGTCCAACACGCCCAATTTTTTGTCAGGTTCAATTTGGGACGTCAAGAAGACACCTGACGGGCGTCCGGACGTTTGGACTACGACGTCCATTCGTGGTGAGAACAAGACGTCCTTCTGCCGTCCAATCTTTGTCAATCACGTCATACTTCGTGTGTAATGTAGTAAATAAAAAAAAAACCGTGTGAACCAAGACTGATAAGGCTGCAGAAATTAATTAAATGGTTCTCAGGAGGAGAGCTAAAAACAAATTGATGTGATGGTGATTTAATTTAATTTAATTTGCGAGTTTTCACATAAGGAATATGGCTTTTATTATCAAACAAAAAAATATATTTTTCTGTTGCAGCGTTCAGCCCAGTTCAGAAAGCAAATGTTGCCCATAAGCCAATGCATACAGTGATACTGTGTACAATGGGTATACATGCACATTATCACTGAATAAAGTTCTGAATTCTTTCGATTCAAATTTTAAGCTGCGAGCCCCCTTTGAGCGACTCTTAAATTCGATACGTAGAGTTCGTGCGAATGGAGCTCGGGATGGAAGTTCATCGGATCCGGAAGTGTTTGGCGAAAGTGTTGATGCGCATTCGGAAAGATCAAATATTGTTAAAATAGAGTGGTGCTTCGTTGGTAGCGTGGACAAGTCGGATCTTACTCAACCTTCTTTTCAATGTTGTTTTAAGCTTCTTAAATTAGGCTTAGATTAGGCTTAAATTAAATCAAATTAAAGGGAGTTTTCTGGTGAACCAGACTTAAATTCGGCTTAGATTACGTTTATATTAGGCTTAGGTTAGGCTTAAATTAGATTAGGTGGCATTGGATGCTGTGTGTTCCGTAATAAAGGAATAAAACCAATCTTTGTACCAAGGAATTTGAGTCCAAATTATAGTTCGTTTCGTTTCGCCTAAACTCCGTTTTATTTGTCTTCTTCACAGCTGTGAGTTCAAAGCATTAGAATACGAGCTCTGAACTTTTTTCCCTAAGTGACAAATTACTTTTTTGTTTTTTGTTTTGCTCAGTTAAAGTGGTGCTATCCCCGATTGAAAATAGCACGAAAATACTGTGGCGTCATCTAGCGGCAGCGATATTGTTAACCTTTACAGATGCTCTCAGGTGCACTAGGTCGCACCAAATTTTCACTCAATGATTAAGGCGGTCGTGGCTTGTTAGTTTCGTTAAAAGAAATGACGTTGTGCAGTCCTTCATTTAATACAAGCAAGTGCTAGGTAGTACTAGACAGCGCTAGATGGTGCCAGATTCTGCAGACTTTCAAGCGGTGATAGTGCCACTTTAATACTTCATTCATTCACGATTTGATGTAAAATTAATAACGCGTAATAGAAAAAAAAAATGCTTCTTAATATGTCTAGTATGGTTAAAAATTGAGAGGGCTCATCTATTCAAGCCTTGGTTGCCTAGTAACGAGGTGTAACGAACTCTGATTCAATTACGCTTTAGCTTTCGACGGCCCGGTCATGTCATGAATAATCTCGAATGTACAGCCAGTATTTTAAAGAAAAAGAACCCACAGCCGTTGCCTAGACTCAGCGTTGGAGAAAAGATCTATACAGCAACCTGTTTTCCAATTCAACTTCCTTGACGTGAAACCTGAGCCTTTCAAAAATTCTTTATTATTAAAGGTGGATGAATTTTTGTCGTGGGCGTTCCGAGGAATGGAAATTTCTTCCCGCCACGTCTCGTCACTATGGAACCAACTCTAACCAAGTGAGTATGGTTTATACAGTTGAGACGTGATTTTAACAATGTGCCTCTCTTTGTTAACTTACGGTAAGGTGTTAGTGGTCCCTCTGGGAATCCATTCTTACCGTTTTGCTTTTTTTACTAAGCAATAATCACATTATTATTAAATAAATATACAAAAATACGTAATCTCATTTTCTTGACTCACCCGTGCAAATAGAACGCTGTTAAGATCATAGATTCCAAACACAGAAAATCCCTTTCTGTCACAAGGGTCTATCTTCCAGGCACCCGTATCGATAACTGCTTCACAGTAATATGCAACTTTCCCGTTGCCTCCCTTAAAGGTTGAAGGGCAGGAAAAGGGCAGAGCAAAACGGAACGGAAAAGAATAATCTCCAGCAGCCATTGTTCGATGACTTTTCACTGAAAAGAGAAAAATAATGACCAATCAGCCACACCTTCTTAAGAATTACGTAATAATCATAAATAATTATTTTAAATCTGAACATAAGGTAAAGGACGGATGTAAAAAAAAAAAACATATTTCGGAAGTAAAAATTTGCAGTTTGAACTACCTTTAGTGAAAATTGTTCTGGAATGAGGAATATGCAACATTATATTCCGTGGACTTTTAATCAACTACCCAATAATCTTATGTCTTTAACAGGGTATAAACAGCTCAAGAAAGAAGTAAAAAAAAAAACTGGTTATTAAAAAAGAATTTAAAAACACTGAATAACAAAATGATAATATAGGTAATTGAAACATAAGGGCTGTTGTGTACATTAGGGCTCTCGTGTGATAGTTTTCAGGGTAGTGAGTAAGTAGGGTAAGTTAGGTTAAGGTTAAGCGAGTCCTTGGCCAGTACGATCAATAAAATTAAACTAAACTATGTTGTTATTATGCAACAATCGCATTCACATGTAACTAAATGTAATGAAAATATTAATGCAACACACAAATCCAATGAACTTCGGGATGCAATGTGGATTAATAAATTGTCTATTGTCATTATTGTAATATAAAAAATGCTTACTTTTAAATTTTACGGTATTGTCGTGAATAAATTTCGTACTTAGAGACTTAAAATGTTCATTTACTCGCCAGTGGCGACTAACAAGAAAATACGAAACTGCGCCTATACTACAGTGTGTACCAGAAAAAGCAAAACAGAAGGTGCACAGGTATGAAATCACTGAATTTTGTAAACAAGAGCCAAATATTTTAAAATGTCTGGCAGCCTAAAAGAAATTTCAATCACTTACGTTGAGGGTCGCCATATAAGCAATGTTTTTCGTTGAAATAGACCGATTGTGAATATCGAGTTGTAGTTCCGAGGTCGAGTCCAACGCTTAATTCGGTAACGCTGGTATTAGCATCTCCATAAAACGTGATAAATACTCCTAAAACAAAAAAATTAACCTTTTTTTTTAAATATAACATTGTTAAAACAAATCTCTATAGAGCAGTGACATTTGCCGCCATATTGGCACCAGTATGGGTTTTGGAGGGAATAACTACAAGGTGCACTACATAAAAATGGAGGGAAAAACAACGGTAGAGCGGATTTCTTAGGCTTAAAATAACGTTGTTATCTCCAACAACAAAAATCGCGCGTTTTAGGTCTAAGAAATCATTCTTAACAGCATCCGCTTCAGTATGACGCCCTTTTGTTTCTCTCTGCAGTGCCCCTTGCAGCTAACCCATTAAGGCTCCAGCATAGAGTTATATACAATAATACTACGTCGTGTCACTGCTCTATAATTGTAGCAACTTGTCCATTGGAAGCAAAAGTAAAGCCAAAAAATAACAAGAAACATTTTTAAACTTGGTTTGTCGCCGCGTAAAATGCAGTAACTTTCTGACAGTTTTCATTTTCTTTATTAACATTAAAAAGTTGAATACCTTTGATCAGACACTTGTAAATTGTAAACATAT
>JAHWFP010085254.1:6049-19088 GCA_023313725.1 Lithobius niger | reverse complement strand
AAAAAAAATTTCTAATTTTTGAAAAACAGGCGTTTTTCGGTGGCGCTCGTTTACACGCCCCCAAACGCAGGATTTTATCCGGGGTTCCTGAGAACTCGGAATAAAAGCTATAATAAAGGGGTTAGTGCACACAAGATATGCAGAAAACAAGACCGCCAAAATTTAAGCAAAATTGACATGAAATAAAATACACTGTTTACATAAATGTTGACTTTGCCGTTTTGTATTTTTTTGGGGGACCAACGTTTTTGTGGCTCAGAAAACTTTAAGTAAAATAAAAGTTACAATTTTAAATTACTGTTTTTGCAGCCATTAACTAAATACTGTCCGCGCTGCGGGGTGCAGGAATATCGTACAAGTATTTGAAAATGGGGCAAAAGAAAACAGTTATCGAAAAACACACTAGTTTTAAAGTGAAAGTACAAAGTTAGGGTTTTTGTAAAAGAATACTGTCAAATGAGGCGTCCCGCCACTTAATCGTTCGTACAAGCCCGGATTATGTCCAATTGCCGCGTCTTTTTTTTCTGTGTGACGGCCAAAAACACCTTGCCGTCCACCCTCGACCTGGGCTACGATAGCGGTTAGAAGAGAATATTCTGTGAACACGTGAAAGAACACCGGCTCTATTTAACAGCAACTAATACCACTAGAATGGATTTAGGTTACCAAACAACTTGTTTACATTGGCAATTTAACACTGAAGGATTTTGAGATAAGACCCCTAACTTAAACATACTAATACAACACTGGGAGGTTTGAGGATAAAAACGCAACAACCTTGCAACGACAGTGCTACCTTTTTCGCACAGGGGTAGACAGACGGTTTTTTATAAAGAAAACCATTTCGTGTAAAACTTAAAGAAGAGCCAACCGGGGACAGATTGCAACTCTCGTAGAATATTCCTAATGAATATTTAATTAGTGTCGTTACAATCTTTGTCAATATTCTCCCACACAGGGAGACGTTGATAGTGACAAAAAGAGTAAAGCATAGGCACTTAAAATTTAGGTGTGAAGGCCAAAACGGGAATTAACTGAGAGTTACTTAAGGATGAGCTCCCAACAGACTAAAATGACAAAATTAAAAATGCAGGTAAAAATAATGTTCAGTCAGTTTGTACTGAAACGAAACGTTTAACAATTAAATGTTTAACGAAAATGCTGCCTTGATGCAGCAACAATCACTAAATGCTTTCCAGGTTTGTCCAGTAGATTCTGAAGTTTTAAAATTAAAATTCAGCAAATACACTATTTTTAGGTTTGGTTGCTCCTAGATGGAGCCACGGTTGTAGCTACAAACTACACATTGTTTAAAGAAAACATGCACGGGAAATTTACTTGGTTAGATTTCCGGTTTACTTGCAACAGGGAAAAAAACTCTAATTTAGAGAAAACTACTTTAGGTTAGGTATTAAACCTTCGTTTTATTGGAAACACCAATTCAGTGCTAGAGCCATAATAAATGCATTTATTTCCACCCTAGACTGACCTAGAATGCACACTAAAACATCGGTCCTACTTTTAACAAAAAAAAAGGACTGGGAAAAAAACTAGGTTTTAAGTTTTTTTTTTATTTGCTTAACACGCTGGATTTAATTTAGATTAAAATTCAGGCAACTTTACTTTACCAAACTCTGGGAAAAAATCAAAGCTTATAGGGGGAACACTTTTACTACCAACCTTTAAATTTCTTGTTTCCAACTTAAGATTGGGGGAAGTTAACTCACGTAACTTAAGCCATTCGTCAAAGCTAAACTCGCTAACTTTGGGTTTATCTGACATGACTAAACTTTTGTTTACATCACTAGCTGACAGACTTCGTTTTATTTTGCCTGTAGGAGGCAGGTTCAACGTATCTTCCGTTGATTGTTTACACCCACAAAGATGGCGACAATCCATCCTTTGGTCAAGGGAGGGGACTTGGGTCTCATTATCTCGTAACGCATTGACTTCTGAAGTTTTCAGCACACCCCTTTCGTCTGCGCTTGAGGACCTAACGACGATTGGCGAAGGAGCTGTGGGGGTTTGGGGCTTGACCAATCCCGCGGGGCTGGTTTGATTACGGGGGCTTCCACGTTTCTTTGATTGACGGGGGCCGTTTCTGACGGGCGGCGTAGCCACCTCGGCTGGCACAGGAGAAAAATCACGGGGCGTGGCGATTACTGGTCTGCGCTGTTTGGTTAATGATTCTAATCCTGTCACGCCCAAAACGACATCGTAGAACGAATTGTTGACCGGTGTAATACACGCTACTGTTTTTACCACTGTGCCATCATCTAACTTTAGACTTATATTTACTTGATCTAAGGTAAAAACTTGCTTACACAAGGCAGTTTTACATTTAATCTTACGCTTTAAGCGTGGCCAATTTCTGGCGAGCTTGGCGCTAACTAGCGAAACTGTGCTTCCGGAGTCGCATAAAATATTAATTTTATTTTTCCCTATGCTACCGGACAGAGTACTAGCCTTAAGAATTTTACTGGCATTTTTCCCCACTGGGAAACATGCGTTTACTTGCTGGGGTTTCGAGTTAAGCTCGGGGCATTTACTACGAAAATGTTGGGGAGAATCACACACGTAGCAGCGCCTAACTCGATCTTGATTTAGGTTAGTTTTTTCACTAGCACTAAAGTTTATGGCAGGTGGTTATCTGCGTTCACACTGACAGATCCGGCCGGATTAGCTGTCGTGTTGTGGTTACGGTTGCGACCACGCTGTTGACCAGTAGGTTTAGAACTTTGGTTCGACGCTACAGCTATGGGCTGTGTTTTGGCTGCACGAGTGGCAGCTTCGGTAGCAATCTGTTTATTGCGGGTTGTGAACTCGTCACACAACTGGGCCGCTTCGGCCAGAGTTCCTAATCTGACTTGATCAGGGATCCATTTTCTGAGATGGGTTGGACACGATTTATAAAATTGCTCCAAAAGTACAAGATTGACGAGTTTATCGTAATCACGGTTAACCTTAGCCAAAGTTACCCAACGAGTGAAAAGAGTTTCTAACTCAAATGCATAATCCTGGAATTGCATTTCCACACCTTTTTCGAGAGAACGAAATTGCGTTTGCAAAGACTCTTTAGTCTGTACAAAACGGGCAAGCAGTTTATTTTTGACTATTTCGTAATCCTGCATTTCAGCGTCTGTTAGCTGATCACAAACTTTAATAAAGACCTCACCGACGAGGGGTTGCAGCGCCGTGACCCATTGGTCTTTAGGAATCTTTTGACTAGTTAAAGTTCGTTCGAAAATCTTAAGAAAACTGTTAATGTCAGTATTGGGCGTCCACCTATTTACTAGTCGAACTATGTCGGCCACTTTACCATGTTTTGCAACTGGATTTTTAGGGAGCGCCGTTAGCTCCGTTTGGAGCGGGGTTAAGATTTAACGAAGCAGCGTTTAGCTTTGCTAGTTCTAGCTGCTTATCTAGTTTGGCTAGTTCCATTGCACTAGCGCGATCACTAATTTGGGCTTCTTGGTCCCTTTCTTGGGCTTTAAGAGCGGCTTCCCTGTCTTTAAGGGTTAATTCATGAGCCCGGCGTTTTTCGGCATCCGCCACTTCTAAGGCTCTTAACTTCAACTCTTCTGCTTTCAGAAAAAGTTCGTTCTCCTTAACGGCTAATTCTTTTTTTGTTAAAAGGATAGCTTCTCTCTTTTCAATAGCGCTTGCTAATGCATCAGAGAGTTCGTTTAAGTCTAATTTGCCATCTTCGAGGGCTGCTCGCAAGATTTGTTGAGATTCGGTTCTGGAATCACTAACTGTAAAACCTAAGTTTAAACATGCCGTTTGAGGTCTTTGTTTTGTAAATCACGAATGATTTCTTCGAGTTGATCCATTTCGGACATTTTTACGTTTTAACGTGGTTTCAAAATAAAGCCTTTATAAATGAAACAAAAATTAAAAGCAGCCGCTTAAAATTTAACGTTAAGTTTGAGCAGAGCGAATTAATTAAAAAACTTCTCTCCCAAATCCAGTAAGTCGATACAAAAAAAATACACTCTCAAGAACCTCCAGCACTCTGGTATACGAATAGCTAAATTGCATAAATGCTATCAACTACAACACTCGGCTTGGCGGCCTCTAAGCATATCTCGTGTACACTCACCCAATTGTACAATCGCTGTACGGTCAGTCTGTCCTTCCTGTTTCCATCGCAACACGGGAAGTTCGGTACTGATTTCTGGAGTCGATCGTCTCTGGCGGTCTAATCCACGGGACCTCGGTGTAAAACACAAAATCCTCGGCTAGGCTGTACGGAGCGCAGGTTTCCTTGCGGGCCTCTTCTCCTACAGCATCGGTTGGGGTTGGGACGGCTCTCGGCTTGAGGACGTCTACTGGAAGCGGCAGCTGCTGCTTCCTGGCGCCGGCAGTTGTTGGGGCTGCTGGGCGGTGGTTGTACTGTTTTTTAGCTTTCAGTACGACATCTACTTCGTGACTTTGTGTATCTTAGTCACAGGCATCTGCTTCGTGGCCGTATTGTCGGGACCACAGACGTCTAGTTGGAAGTGGCTTGCATCCTTCTAGGTTTTCTTGCTTGTAGCATGGCAGGGGGGAAACGCTTGACGGGAACAGCACCTGTTCATCCCACCGCTGCCCACCAGTTGTAACGGCGGACGCTACGACGGCTCAGGTGCTTGTAGCGCCTCCGGTTTCCTGGTTTGACACGGAGTTTCAGCTTGAGGTTTCTACGGTGTTTACGACGACTTTTTTCGTTATACAACACAGCATGGACACTGTCCCAGCATGGGGGATGAAGCGCCGGTCCTAATTAAAGGGGCCTAACCTTAAACTGTCGGTATCGCTGCCACCAACGGTGGATATAACTGCTTAACTAGCTAAAATCTAAAAATGGGCTACATATTTAATTTTACACTAAAATACAATTAATCAAGTCTAGCAAACGACTGAAGCTTAAAACTCCTGGTTTTATTTTTGCGACAGAGAATGAAAACACTTTTACATTATAGTTTGCTTCGAAAGCTTTTGAATACCAATTATTTAAATAGGCAACAAGTTTACATTTACATAAAGTAGCAAGTTTGAATATACACTTAGTATTTCATAAATTCAGACAAACACACTTGGTTTGAATAAAGTTTTAAATTTTCACATTAGAAAAAGTAAATCATGAGTGCTCCCGGAGACACCCGCAAGACTAAACAGCCGCAACTGATAGTAGTCTAGCTGACAGTATGTTTCTTATGATCAACCGTCCACAGTTATGTTTCTAAGTTTTCCAAGCACAAAAAGATCAACCTCCCTTAGTTCCCTCGAGAACTGTTCTAAGTAATAAAAAGCCCGGCAATTTTACACTTAGGCGTCAGTTTGTTTCAATTTGCCTTCCACAAAGATCAAACCGTCATTTAGTTTAGATTAAAAATCCATTTAAAATAAACTGGAAAAATTTGGTTTTTAGAAAGAGAACCACTCTGACGTTATGGGGAGAGGAAACCTAAGATGCCGCTACAGGCGTCTCCACCATAATATTCTCTAGCTAGAGAGTTAAGTTAAGTTTTAAACTAAAATTTAGAATATGGGGGTCCTAAATTAAACTTTCAAAAGCTAAACTATAACATACGAACCACCACCATCGTGCCCGGCATGGCATTCTCCGGACATGGCGTCTCCACTCCCGACTGGCGTGACCGGTCTCTAGCTTGAGATCTGTGAGCTGTGCTGTGGATGCTTTGGGCTGGGGGGGTTTTATGCTGGAGAGGGGGGAAAGCACGGACGTCGAGGATAGCTGCGGGGGTGTGATTGGCTGAGGGCCTCGAGAACAATGGAAAGTGGGAGGAGAAGTCGGATGAACAAAGGAACTGGGTGCAGAGCCGTTTGAAGGAGTGGGAACAAGTAAAACGGAAAAAGATAGGCCTGTTTTGAGTTTTACTCAATTGAACTTTCGGAAATGGCCTTTACTTTGTATTATTGGCTACGGATTGAATATTTACATGATTGCAACGTGATTTGGCTCTTGTTAAAGCTTATTACTTGGCTTTGGGTAATGTCTAGAACATTACTATTAAATTAAACAAGCTTTAACGGTAAACTGTAGTGTTAAACACCACAACTAGTTTTGGCTGGGGAGGGGGGCAAAAATGGGGAATTCGAAGTTTTTGCACAGTTGGACTTTCGGATTTGGTTTGAACAGATCTTTTTAAGAATTCTTTTAGTGTTTAATAGTATATCAAGCTATTTGCAGATTTCGGTAGGTCACAGTCAGGTCCAGAGGAGAACTAAAATAAACATATATACACTGAAAAATTCGTGTCCGGTAGAATGCCAGGTCGTAATGCGTTTATACGTTTGGACATATGGTAGCGTTTCTGGGGGTAAAAGAATATAAATAAAGTATAAATGCGGTTAAATAAATGAGCTTAATTGAATGCTATAACGCATTAAGTTATTGGAAACATTTAACGTTTAAAATTTTAAAGTTAAAATTCGATCGTTGTGGAAATTTTTCATATGGATTGCGGCCGACAAACACAATAAAAAATATCACACTTCAAAATGGTTGTCTGTACAAACCTCATACAATACACTAAGCTAATATGTTTGGGCTTTTTGCCCTAAAAGAAAAGAATAAAATGAAGATACAGAAATACAGAGTTTTATAATGGCGGCCATGATGAAAGTGCGATGTAGTCGGTTTTGGTCAATCTTCAAATGTAGTTTCAATGGTCTTCAAGGAAGAAAGTCCGGATTTGGGCTTCCCCAAGAGTCTTGTATTTTGACAGGCTATTAAATGTCGAAGAGTTTGTGGAAATCGGACCATTATTGCGAAAACGGCCAGATATGCCTCGGCGAGGCATTTTGGTGCCTCAAGAAAAAAAATTTCTAATTTTTGAAAAACAGGCATTTTTCGGTGGCGCTCGTTTACAAAACTCTGTGATGAGTTCATCACCAGAAACAAACAGATTTCTGCGGACATGGCCCCTAAGACAGGGAAAGCACTACCTAGTGCGTCGTCGTCTGGACAAGCTTCAAAAGCTTCCTCCAATTTACGAAGTGGCCACAGAGCCTCTTCCACTGCAGCTAAACCGGCCGGTACTGCAGCATCTTCTGCCGATCCGAGTAAAGGAGACTCGGCCAGCAGCAACTACTCCAACCGTGAGTTTGACAGGCCTAGGAGGCCTAAGTTTGAAGGTACTTGTTTTTTTTGTAACAAAACCGGACACAAAAAATTAGAGTGTCGTGCTCATATTGCTCAAGAGGGAAACCCAGCCTCTAACGCGGAGTGTAACTTTGTTAGCAATAATCCTCCCGAATTAGTTCTTTCTAAACACATTCACGAATGGACTGTGAATGGATCGAAATGTCTGGTCTTAAGAGACACAGGCTCGACATACGATGTCATTGCAAGGGATTTTGTGAAGCCCGAGCAATTCACGGGTGAATATACCCATTGTCACAATGCTCTCTCAGAGCAGACGACCGCTCACGCAATTGCCGTGATTGAAGTTGAAACGCCCTACGGTAAAATTCAATCCGAGGCCCTCGTTTCGGATCACGTTGGTCCACATTATTATGAATTAGTCAATATCAGGTTACTTGAAAGGTTTGTCCAAACTAAGGAAGCCGTACAAGCTCAGTTTCGTTCACTTGAACGTGGCCCCGAACAGTTGTTCCACGAACATGCGTTCGCTCTCGAAACCCTATTTTCAAGATGGGTGTCCCTAGCTGAAGTAAATGGCAGCTATGACAAGTTAGCTAATTGAGTCTTACTTGCACAATTTACTAAATCGTGCCCCATTGCACTGCGCAAGTGGTTGCCGGACCAAATTAAACTTGGTACCCTACACGAAGCAGCCAAACTCTGTGATGAGTTCACAACCAGAAATAAACAAATTTCTGCCGATATGGCCCTTAAAACAGGGAAGGCACCAGCTAGTGCTCTGTCGTCTAGTCAGACTTCTAAAGCCTTTTCTAAACAAAACAAACAAACTCGAAATGTATTAGCTAACCCGGTTGGGACTAATAATAGCAGTGATAGTGTAATTAGCTCTGATGCTAACACTGATAAAACCGACAATGTAAAATCTAACAATGTTAGAACGTGTTACGAATGCGGCTCGGCCTCGCACCTCCGCAATCGCTGCCCCGAAATTAACAAAGCTTCGGCATCCGCTAATGCATGCTTTCTCGTGGGGAAAGATGCCCTAACTATTTTAAAATCCAGCACTATAGATGCTAGTGTAGGAAAACATCGCATTAAAGTTTTGTGCGATTCCGGTAGCTCAGTTTCAATCGTTAGTGCCAAACTGGCCAAAGGTAGGCCCCGCCTAAAGCAAAAATGTAAGTGTCACACTATTCTAAGCAGCGACATAGTGGTGTTAGAACAGGTAAACCTAGGTTTAAAATTAACCAATGGAGCAATGTTAAAAACAGTAGCTTGCGTTTCGAAAGCATCTAGGCCTATTTTCGATGTGGTTTTGGGTATACCAGGGATTAATTTGTTAAACCAAGCGGTAAACCAGCCTCGAGATTTTGCCCCCAACGCTGCAAATATGTCAGCCCCCCGAGCGCGTCAATCAAAAAAACGCTCACGTAAACAGACCCCACCCAGCCCCACGGGAGTGGTCAAGTCCCAAGCGTCGCGAGACTCTCGGACGCCTAACGAACAGCAACCAATCGTCGTTCGGTCGCCAAATACTAAAGTTTTGAATGGGAGGAATACCATTAAAAATTCCTCTAGCCAGCGCCGAGTACCACAGCAACAAGTGGAAACTGACCACGCCCTAACGATCCTCGATTGGCTACAGCGTCGCCATGAGGTCAAGGTACCTCCTAGAAGTAAACTAAAACGTAGCTTCTCAGATAATGATGTGAGCCACAGTGTGTTCATGTCCAGTTGGCCAAAAGTTAACGAAACCAGCTTTGCAAGTTGGCTTGTGTCACGAAGTAAATCGTCCCCTAACCTAAAAAATTAGTAAAAGTAGATAGACTGATTTTAAATAAAATTAAATCGGTATGCCAGTAGTGAAAACTTAAATGCAGTTTTTTTTCCCTGATCCTTTTTACATTAGGACCCGATGTTTTGTTGCTAAGCTTTTATCTTGGATAAAAAGGAGTAATTTTTGTGCTTGATCACCACAATTATGACTCTTTAAACTAAAATAATTGTTTTTTAGTTGAAACTAAGGTTGTAATGCTAACCTAACCGAAAGTTAAAATGTAATTTTACCAGTAGGGAGTAAGTAAAACCTCTGAATAGGTCTCCAAACTGAACAACTAAAACTTGAGTAGTTTTTTTTTCCCAAAATAATTAGTTTTTTGTGCAAGCTGGTGCAAGCCACCCAGTTTAACCCTAGTAGTGTGTAAATTTTCTACAAGTTGAGTTTTTTCCTACACTAAAAACCGGAAACCTAACAAACTAGTTTCCCTTTCAAGTTTTTTTAAATAGTAATTGTACGCTGCTACAAAAGTGGCTACATCTATGAACACCTAACCTAAACACCAAAAATCGTGTTTATTGCTTTAAAGTCTGCAAACTTTAAACTGCTTCATTGAACAAACCTGGATAGTTGTGTAATGAACGCAGATACTCTCAGCAGGTATTTTGTTTAAACATTAACTTGTTAAAACACGTCATTTTCAGTACAAATTGACTGGAAATTAAATTTTGTCTTTAAAAATTTTGTTAAGTGGTATATTGAAAGTGCAACCACACCAAAAGGAACTTTCAGCTATTTCCCGTTTCGGAACTCTACACCTAAATTTTAAGTGCCTATGTTTGACTCTTTTTGTCACTATCAACATCTCCCTATGTGGGAGAATATTGTCAAAGACTGTAACAACACTAATTAAATATTCATTAGGAATATTCTACGGGGGTTGCAACTTGTTCCCGGTTGGCCCTTCTTAAGATTTTTACGAAACATTTTTCCTGCAAAAAATTTTGTCTGTCTCACCTCTGAGTGCAAAAGGTCAACTCTGTCGTTAAAAGGTTGCTGGTTATTATCCACAAAACCTCCCAGTGATGTATAATATGTTTAAGTTACGGGTACCATCTCTAAACCCTTCAGTGTAAGATTTTCATATGTAAAACAAGTTGTTTGATAACCTTAAACCACTCCAGTGGTAGTCTGTTAACTTTAAATAGAGCTGATAGTTGCGCATGCGCTTATAGCACCCTCTATTCCAATCCTTATCGCAAGCTAGGTCCTGAGGAGTGCGCCCTGGGGTCTTTTTTCGAGGTTTTCCCAGATAAAAAAAAATAACTTTCTGTGGACGGCTGACTGGCTAGAGCATTAAATGTTGCAATTATCTCATATGAATTAACAGCTACAAAAACCCTTAAACTGTAACTCTTTATGGTCATATTTAGTGTTTTTATTTATATAAACTTTCTTTTGATCCAATTTTCTTTGTGGCCTGTACGAATTTCCTGCAACAAGCAGCGCAGACAGCACTTAGTTAATTTTTGCAACTAGTGTCCCTTTAAACTTGTAATTTTTATTTACAAAATTTCTTGAGCCACAAAAAAACTTCAGTCCCCCAAAAACATAAAATGGCAATTTTTATTTTTTGTAAACAGTGTATTTTATAACTTGTGGTGATGTATTTCACGGGAGGTGTATTCCTCAGAAGGTGTATTCCTTGGTGCATTAATTTATGCAATTTATTTACATGGCTTGGCAGTCTTGTTTTTGGCATATCTTGTGTGCACTAACCTTTCTGTTGTAGCATTTATTTGGAGTTCGACAGGAACCCCGAATAAATTCCTCCGTGTGGGTGCGTGTAAACGCGGTCTCGTATCAGACGCTCGTGGTGAGGAAACCTGAACACCACCGAAGAAAAAACCTGAGGGCAGTATTCTTCCACACCAGAAGAACAATCGTCTTTATGGCGATTTCACTTTAAAAACTGTAAATATTGCATATTATTCCTTTAGGCATAAAGCCAAAACACTTTTCCAGCTTAGTTGTGTTGTAGATGTTGAAAACACACGATATTTTTTATTTGTAACAGGTGACGACTTTGTTTATTTATGAAAATGTCCGAAGTTCAAACCAGTAAAAACTAACCTAAACTGCGATATAGCCCTTTAAAACTAGCTGGAACATTTAATCTTTTGATTTGTGCACTTAATGCATTTTGGTAAACTTAACTTCTTGCCATGAACCCTACCGGAGCTCCAATGTTTACGTTTGTTTATTTTTACGGACCCAGTGTATGAATTTTTATGTCTATTTTTTTTTAGCATCTCCATCCAAACTCCGACCGTAGCAAACCTCTAAAAACGAAAACAAACTAGCTTTCCTTCAATTAAATCATGCCTTGTATATAACAATCCGTTTCCCAAAGTCGAATATTTATTCTGAGCAATACACTTCGTCCCCCCCCCCCCCTTCAATAGTTGCGATGCATAACATCGTATTTTTATAGGCCTAAATGCACGTTGTTTATGAGTTTTAAACTCACTGCACTTCCGTGCCAGGCCTCTAATTGTTTACAAAGCATTTAAATATCCTTTGTTGACTCAGCTTCTTCAATACCGTAGCCGTAAACACACGGAGTCAGCACCCACCGCATTGAGAGCAGCCTCGCTATCCTGCCCGTCCGCGCTGTCATGGCCGACTTCCGGTAGCGACAGCTCGGCCGGTTTGGGTCAGTCTTTCCTCCTCCAAGTGTCCACCTCTTCCCCAGTCACCCCCTCCGTCGCTCTCCTACAGGCCCGCGCTAACCCTCTACCTGCCTGCCAAGCAGAAGGCATAAAAACCCAGACGCAGTAGAGTTTCGTGAGCACAGCTCAGGATTCTCAAAGCTAGAGGTCGCTACGCCGGTCGGGAGTGGAGATGCCGCGGTCCGATTGTTGCCATGCCGGTGTAACGGCGGGTGCTACGACGGGGTAGGTGCTTGTAGCATCGCCGGTCGCCTGGTGTAACTGGATCTTTCCTACTATTACTTTGGGTACTTTTTGGTTCAAATAAGCACAACTGCTACAGTCCCGGTGTAGAGACTGGAGCTACTAATGTCCTAATTGTAGGCTAACAGTAATAATAAGCGGTAACGCTGCCACCAAGGTGGGAAATTAGGCTAGCTAAGTTGAATTTGAAGAGAATTATCTTAAATACTAACTTCTAGCAACAACGAACTTTGAAACCGACGGGCGTTTAAAACTCCTGGTTTTTATTTTAGTCAAACATGTTAAAACATTAAAACATTTGCACTTTACAATTGGTAAAATTTACACCTTAGTTAGGTTAAATAATTGACACGGGGAATGTACATTAAATTCGAAACAAGAACTTGGCTTAGTTCAATTAAAACAATTTCAAACAGAAAAACTGATTTGTATAGGCACAAGGGGATTTCGCAAAAGAGCCCTCTAAATTACAAACAGCCTCGGCTGACTTATAATAGTAGACCTGTTTTACAGTTATGTTTCAACGTGAATTAACAAAGCATTAAACCTCCTAGAGTTGCTGTTGATAAGTCAACTCCTTAAATTACAGAAGCCGCGGCTACCTATAAAGTTGATCCGAGCGATTAATCAATGGAAACCCCACGAAGATCAAACCGTCCTTTGTTTACTTTAAACTGCGTTTAAAAACCACTACCTTTGCCCGGCATGGCAACAATTGGACCGCGGCATCTCCACTCCCGACCGGCGTAGCGACCTCTAGCTTTGAGAATCCTGAGCTGTGCTAACGAGTGAGTCTGGGGCTGGGGTTATATACTCATTACCGGAAGTTGGCGCGGACGCCGAGGATAGCTGCAGAGGGGACGAGCTGGGAAGAGGAGGCGGACATTTTGGAGGAGGAGAGACTGACCTAGATCGGCCGAGCTGTCACTACCGTAAGTCGGAATGGCAGTGCGGACGGCTAGGGTAACTGAGCGCTCTGGTTGGATGGGAAGTTGAAGGCAATGTTTTGGTTGGACGGGAATTGCGGAGGCTGAATTGACAAAGAGAATTGCCGACTTGGAAACGTTAGAGGCCAGGTTTTGAATGTGCAAGTGAGTTTTCAACTCATAACAACGTGATTTTTAGACCTATTAAATAAACTACGATGTTATGCATCGCAACTATTGAAGGAGG
>JAHWFP010085253.1:3652-14660 GCA_023313725.1 Lithobius niger | reverse complement strand
AAAAAAAAATACACTGGTCGTTAAAAATCGGGGAAGAAACGGTCATTTAATGTTTTATTACGTAAGATTTTAGTAACGGTAGATTGCAGTAGATTCCAACTTTCAACAATTTTTACGTCTAAACAAAGAAGGAATAATATCTAGCTTTGTTTGTTGTGTTTAGATTATCGGGTTTTGGTATAGTTACTGTAAGGTCAAACACAGGGGTGGATTTAACGGGGGGGGGGGCTCCCCTGCCCTTCGACGTAAAAGGGCCCACAAAAAAAAAGTCCTCAGAATTTCGGGAAGGCAGGGGGCCTTATAGGGCGTTGCCCCCCAAGGCGATTTCCTTAAATCCGCCACTAGTCAAACATTACCGAAACTACTTTATTCTTTCCCAAACTTTGCAATTGTTTCATATGTTGACATTTATAATTCTTGTATGTTTAAGTTAATTTTTATTATGGTAGCCACCACACCACACGCGAGCATTAGCTCTTGTGGGGTGAGGGCACATATGGAGTTCTGTACCGGTTTGCTTGATTCAATAAACCAATATTCTTCTTCTTCTTCATGTCAATTTACGTAACTGTCCGCTAGCTCGAGTACTGTACGGTTGGCTTTCCTGTAATGCTCACGTATCCATTTTCTGTTGGCCGTGGTCGTTTGGTTGCTACGGGTGACGTGGGGAACCAATCAGAAGCTTCGTGCTGATTACGTCATCCCTCGCGACAGGTCACATCTATTTAGCACTACTGTAAATCCAAAAGTGTGTATTTGAAGAATGTTTTTTAAAGGTCTCATCAAACGCAAAATAAATAATGGTAGGTTACACCTGGATTGTGGGTTAGACTGGTTTGAATTTCGTGGACTACGAGCTGATTTTTTTCAATGGCGCACCAGTAATTTTGTTTTAGAGCGGAACACTGGCGTTGCTACATAATGTGGGGCGGTGGTAAATTAACCCTTTGGTGTCCCCCTCCTTAATACACATGATGGCCCAAAAAAATTTCTAAGTTCGTACTTTTTTCTTATTTTTTTAATTTTTGGTGTAGCACAAATGAGTACCACTTTTTCGTACTCCAGTCAAGTGGTCTCCATTTTTACTTTTTTTGAAAAAAAAAACTCGGTAAAAATATTGGACTTAGAGAAATTTTCAGCTCGTCCGTTTTTTATGGGCCATCACATTTTTTTAATGATTGGGGGGAGGCTCGAAATTAATTTTTAAATTATATCAAATTAAATAAAACTAAGTGTGCTACAAAAGAGCCTTTTTTAAATCTATATAATATTTTTTTTCTTTGGGGGTCCCCTTTGGCTGGGAGCCAGCGGCATGCCACCCTTGCAGCCCTGTAGCTACGCCACTGCTTTCTCTGCCAGTAGTAAACAGTTGTGTGAATAAGTACCAATGGCGGAGTAGCTATACCAAGCGGCGAAGTTGCAAAATAATCGACGAGGTTTCCAAAGTTTGCCAATGATAGCGCCAGTGGCATGAACTGCCGTGCCACCATTTGTCTCATTTTTTGCGTAGGATTGTGAAAGGCAAAACTAATAATTATGGTCTTTTCTCTAGGCGGTAGGAGCATATTCCTACGGAAAACAACGTTCGGCAAGCGTCATATTATGAGGGTACGAGTTTGGAGGGCAAATGGGACGATACACGTGTTATTACTACGGTGGCTCATTAGGACAAACAACAACTTTTTTTCTCCATACACAAAACTTTGATGAAACCAGAACTTCGCCGTTCCATCAACGCACAAGTCACACTGCAACCTAGAACGATACATGGTAAACTGTGCCCGCTCCAGTAGCCATCCTCGTCCGGTTTTCATAAAGGTTTTGCGGTTGCGTGTGCCAGTAGGTTGCAGTCACGCAGCTTAAAAATGGCCGGCATACAAGAATAAAGATAGTGAGGGAGGGCGAATTTCGTGAATTAGCCAACATTTGCCATATGCGGGTCGTAAAAAGTACCACGAATTGTTTTGGCAGTTTGCGGCAGCGCAATGCTATTTTTACACTGAAGATTCCAGATCCGACGCGTCTGTACGGAACTCGGGCTTCTGCCGGATCACTTTTTTTGATTGCGGGATTCTGATGTTATGTGTTTAGCCGCAGCGATCGCGGTAGCGCGAGCGAGGCACTTAATTTTGAAAAACAAGAAAATTGAAAAACATCATTTTCTTGGGATCCGGTTGGTCCGTTTAAAAAAAATATATATGCGTGCCAGCTGAAAGGCGCACGTTCACCATTTCGATAGTGTTGCCCAAATTCTAAACACAGCAACCACGTTCCGTATTCTCCGTCATCCAATAGGCTGACGTGAGTCACGTGATCTTGTTTTAGTTATGAAAATCACGGTGCTGCTGCGAGTAGTGGTGTTGCATTTTTTTAATTTACCGCTATTTTCTCTATATAGCTCGAAGAATGTACGGTGCTGCATCTAGGAGTTGAAAAGGTGAAAAGGCACCTTTAAGCTACGATTTCCAGCGCCATGTTGTCTGTGTTTCTGCGGTCCTTGTCACGCAGTGAGCGCTGTTTGCGCTAGTAATCCTCCTGTGACGTCACGTTGCAACCGTTTCGAGTTCCACTGTAAGAGTTACTATCCTCTGGTAGCATTGTGGAAGGCAAAAGTCTGATGGTCTTTACTCTAGGAGGCTTTGCAAGGAAGGTATCCTACGAGCCTTCGATTCATGATGCCGTTCATTGAAGCAAGTACATTTTTACCCCACGTTCCCAGAACGGCGTCACTCCCTACATACTTACCTATCCTGGTTAGTAACAACGACATAAAGATGGCATACTGATGAAACAAATTCCCCAGTGGCCCTTAGCTCAAATTGTTGATGACGCATGAAAACTTGGCAGATGCTAGAGATCGCGTTGCGTACTGCATCCTTACTACAGAGCAGTGACATTTGCCACCATATTGGCACCAGTATGGGTTTTGGAGGGCATAACTACAAGGTGCACTACATAAAAATGGAGGGAAAAACAACCGAAGAGCGGATTTCTTAGGCTTAGAATAACGTTGTTTTCTCCAACAACAAAAATCGCGCGTTTTAGGTCTAAGAAATCACTCTTCACAGCATCGGCTTCAGTATGACGCCCTTCTGTTTCTCTCTGAAGTGCCCCTTGTAGCTAACCCATTAAGGCTCCAGCATAGAGTTATACACAATAATACTACGCCGTGTCACTGCTCTATACACAGGCCAACAGAACAGCTTTCGCGCATCGGCCTGAAGAAGTAGCCTGTGGATACGCGTGTCCTTACGTAAGGTACATATTTGTTCACCAAAATACAAAGCCGAAGAAGTGTAAACAACATTTTCTTGGTATTAGCTTGCCTGGATCAGTGTTTGATCTGTTTTTTTTTGTTTTCTTCCATTTCGCTTTCATCTTGTGTTGTTTCTGTTTCGTCTCTGGTTTTCTACAATAATCCTGACGATACACTGTCCTGAGAAATATTTGCTCTTGTGACGCACAAGAGAGATCAGTGCTTCGTGCTGGGTGGTAGACAGTCTGACTGACGGACATAAGACATACAGACTGCTTGACGCAATCTTTGCCTTCAAGAATTTTTTTTTTTAGTTATTTTCCGTTTTTCGTGCTGTTGTCATGGCTCATTTCAGTGCTTAGATTTTCTGAAAGCTCTTCTTCGTACGTAATTTAGAGATACGGCGTTAGCTTTGGGTTTGAGGCTTTGCTCTTTTTTTTTTCTTTCGTGCGCTCTGTTTTTTGCTTCGCCTTTTACTTTTTCTGTCCGTTTTTAAACATTTTTTTTTCCTCCATCGGATTCTCTTGTTTGTGTTGGTCGTTTTCGAGAGTAGATAAAAAGCAAGAAACGACACGGCAACAGAAAACGAAATATATATATTTTTTTTCCCCTGTCGTTTCTTCCAACTGGTAACGCTAAAACCCTGAAGAGGAAGAATTCGATTCAGTGCACACTGGCCAAAATTCAATTCAAAAGTTTAGACAGAAATGACGAGAAACGAGCAAACAAAACAAACGGAATATAGGAATTAAAAAAAAAAAATTCGATAGAAAAGAAGGAAAAAACGAAACGGAAAAAAAAAGAAGCTCAGAATTTTAGAGAAAAATAACTTAAGGAAAATTGATAAGGACTTGTCAGTTGAATGGAAGAAGTGCGCGTTAGAAAACCGTTTGTCTCTTTTGCTGAGGCCATGGAGATAAGAAGAAAAGGAAATTCCTGCTAAAAATTAAAAACAACTAGAAGAATTTGTTAAAGGAAACAAGGAACACAACAGCGAAATCAAACCTAAACGCAGTTAAGAATTTTTTTTTTTTAATGTTTCGTTACGGCGACCGTCGTGTAACTGTGGTCGAGTAGACTTTCGTCCGTGCTGAACCAGTTTAACGGAAACGTCCAAGGAGCAATCCATCTCGAAAAAAAAATCACTTCGCAGTGTACTCATTGAAGTAAAAGCTTCAACTATTTTGTGGCTCAACGGATACGCAACAAAATAGTCACGAAAATTAAACAACAAATGAATTTAATTTTCGGCGAAGAAAGGTTCATGCCTTGGTCACGATAAAACCATAAAAATTACAAGGAAAAATTCCCTCTCGTACAGTCCGCGCATGTTGCTGTCGTACAGTTTTCCGAGATGCAACGTAGTAGTAGTTCAACGTCACTTCCGGCGCGTCTTCACGTGACTCAACGTTCATTGCAGGAGTGCCCATTCCCCAAAGACTATGAGGAGTCCTCTAATTTTTTTCAATTTTCCCCCGGTTACGTCCCGTTTCGCCAAATACCGTTTCGCCAAAAAAGAAAGATTAACAGCTTTTGCTGCTTCAGGGGCCAAATCCGTTTCGCCTAATCCCGTTTCGCCAAATAATATCGTTGACGAAATTTTAGGCACACGAAACATTTAAACACGAACATTTATAACATGCTAATGGTCAGACATTTATAAACCAACACCAGTTTTGCAGAATCCATTTTGCAAAATAATTTTTTTCAAATTACGTGCCTCGCTCGCGCTACTGCGCTCGCTGCGGCTAAACACATAACATCAGAAACCACCACAACTAATGAAAAATTACTTCCAATTAGGCATGCTTCTTTAACATCTGCACTGTTAAATTTTTAAAGAATATTTTGATTCTTCAAAACGGGATTCTTCAAAACGCGAATTTCCGTTTGTAAAAGGGTTAACCATCACGTGTATAACTAACTATTCTTAAAAGAGAACCTTGACATTGACGTAGTGACGCCCAAGCATTCTAAACAATTATATTTAAAGTACACGTTTTTCCGTCTATATTGCCAGTTTTCAAAACGCTAATAAATCAACTGGGCTTATTCTACCACTGCTTGTCTCTGTTAAACGTTTGCCTTTTAAAGCCCCATTACATAAAAATAAGGTATTAAATTTCGTGTACGTAAAATTTTGTCAGTTTCGTTTTGGCGAAACGGGATTTGAGTTCACCATCTCACCACCCCCTTCCCCCAGCCCTCTCCCTTCCATCTTTCGAAAAACGGTTATACAAGCAGAGCGCAAACTAATCATGTTATGAATATACCATTTTTAAAAAATTTGGAAGGGCGGGAGGGTTTAAAAAAATTGAACGAGTATGAAAATACGAATTCGTAACAAAATACACTGTTGACCAGTGTACACCATAGAGTCAGACTGGCAGGTGCCAGAGGCCCACATGCGTTGGGGCCCCGCCCAGCCATCAAATGCAGCAAACTTAAAAACAAAGTTTTAAAACTATTGCTGATTATACTGGGTCCAAAGTTAAGCACTTTGCATAATTTTAATGTGGATTTTCAAAGAAATTTAGCAACCTCTGGCCCCGCAACCTTTTGGCCCGCACTGTAATTGATGTCCCCCCCCCCCCATGCAAGAACCCACCTGTAGTATTGTGCCAGGGGCCCACCCTAGTCGTCTGTACACGCCACTGGCAAACAATTATATTTATAGTGTACCATATCGAAAGTTTATTATAATTCTTGAACCTTATTATAAAACTATAGCCTAAAATAACTTGTAAATTTCAGTCAATATTAGCATTTGAAAATTGTCGAAGCCGACTGGAATTTCAACTTTGTAGGCTTGCTGCAGACGATCTTCTGTATCGTCATTTTGTGGTGATGGTATCGTTTTTACGACTCACTGGTGTATTGTTTGCGCTTCCCCCCCCCCCCTCCCCAGCCAATACGCCATCTAGTCGTAGAAACAATAAGCCAGTCAGTCGTAATTTTTTGCGTGGGGGGGAACTGTCCCCCAAAAATGGCACTCACTCCTCACTTTCCCCCCATGTGGGGATCACTGGTTCGTTGCGCATGCGATTAGAATACATCAATGAAACGGAGTCCCGTGACAACACGAACGCCAAAAGTGTCTGGTCATAAACCAGAAAAGATGCTACGTCTCGAATGTAGAGCCAGCATCTAAGTGCACCAAAGTGTAAATGTGAGCAGGATGCCCGAAAAACACTTCTCAATATTCAACAGAAAATCTCCTAGACGCCACATTTTAAAATGGTTGTCAGCCAAGGCGTTTGTGGAGCAAAAATCGCAATCAGTGGCAGATCTGGTAAAAAGTATGGGATTTAACCGGTAAAAATCAGGTAAAATGTATGGGATATGACTGGTGCTTACACATGCAGTGGCGCGTTTCTGCGTTTATCGGTAGGTCTCTCTAAACCAAATCGCGCTGTGTGAAAGGTGCCGTCGATTCCGACGCAATAATGGCGTCGTTTCTGCAACGATTTCCACGCGTTTTGTTTCAGACGGACCACAAAACGCGTCGAAATCGCTGCAAAAACGACGCCACTATCGCGTCGGAATCGACGGCACCTTTTACACAGCGCAATTTGGCCCAGGGAGACCTACCGCTAAACGCAGAAACACACCACTGCGTGTGTAAGCACTAGTTATATCCCATACATTTCGCCTGATCTGCCACTGATTGTGCCGGAAATGCCAAAAATTGGGTCTGCGATTGTGGCGTGTTTTGTGGTTTGTCTGCGACCGGCCGTAGGGCAGTTGCAGATGGACCACACAACGAGTGATAATCGCAGACGCAATCTTTGGCGTTTATGGCGCGTTTGTGGCGTAAAAATCGCGGTCAGTGGCAGATCTGGTAAAAAGTATGGGATTTAACCGGTGCTTTCACACGCAGTGGTGCGTTTCTGCCCTTGTTGGTAGGTCTCTCTGAGCTAAATTGCGCTATGTGAAAGATACCGTCGATTCAGACGTGCTAGTGGCGGGATTTTTTCAGCGACAATCACGCGTTTTGTGATCCGTCTGCAACCGCCCGTAATTACATCTTATCGTATAAATCTCGATCGAAACAGGGATTAAAGAACATGTTATCCGTGTTATCCAAGAACACGGGGATTAAGTTATCCGTGAGGAACAGGCGGTTAACTGTCAATAACTGCTCGTTTGCGAGAAACAGGCAGTCCACTGTCGAGGGGGTGGGGAAACAAATATTTTCCACATCCCCGAGACATTGGACTGCCCCGTTTCGAGCAAACGAGTAATTATTGCCGATTAATCGCCTGTTTTTGCTGGTATGTGTTTTAATGGTGAGGTAGTGACGTCAAGCTAATTTATGGATTTATTTAACATTAAAACTAATTTTTATTTTTTAATTTCATTTGTGAATTATAGTGAATTTAAGAAGTTTTACATACGACTGATGTGAATTCCTGAACGGAAACTTCCCGGCCTCGACGTCATCACGCCGTGTTTGAGCGGATTGGCCATGCGAAGGATATTGGCCATCGGCTCATAAATCCCATACAGTTCGACACGGGTTGTGTAACTAACTTATTGTACGGTCTGTGACTATTAAAAAACAAAATTGGTATGGTAAATAGGCTGTGTTGTTTACGCAAACTTTGTGTTGTCACGTTTGCATAACTTTGTTTTGCTGCAGTCAGATTTGCGGCCGATATCATTCGCGCGAGATGAGTGTGATCAGGGGTATGTGTTTAGAGGGAGATTTTTTTTTTTTTTAATACGTGTAGGAGAAACGCGTTCTTTTTAAAATCAGTGGACTGATGTTGATTATCTTGGCGCACATCACGAAAATTTCTTCATATAAAAATTACGTCGTAATCTTTTAGGTTTAGTTATTTTAGGTTCACGTAGGAGGTGTTTTAAATTTTTTTAATTATGTCATTTCACGTAATGTGTCGTCCCTTCATCAATTTGCATAATGTACTTTCTGAACAGTGGGCTCTTCGCGTTTGTCATTTTAGGAGAGCAGTAGCCTACGACTTTGATGCCTTAAATTACGAGCTATTAAAGGCACTGTTGAGGAATGGCACTCGGCGTGTCGCCGCAGTCGCCGTGAGGAGGTGGTGTTGGCCCGTTTGCGCATTGGTCACACTCGACTTACTCACTGTTTCCTTTTGCGGGGGGTTGACCCTCCTGAATGTTATTGGTGTCGGCGGCCACTTACGGTCCGGCACTTCCTTGTTGATTGTTGCCATCTTGATGGTTTTCGTCGTCGTTTCCATCTTCCGCATGACATTGTGCGTCAATTGGGCGATAAGTCTGTCCTCCTGTCCGGTGTTTTCAATTTTTGCAGGAGGTACAGATGTATGACAAGATTTAGATTAGGGGTATGAATAATATCTCTGTAATGTGTGGTGCAGTGGCAACCCGGACCACTGCACTGTGACTGAGGTTGGCGCTAATGACCAAGCTGTCGACGCGCCATTTAGCCTCATCTCCCCCCCCCCCCCCCCCTTAAAGGAAAATGTTCTGGAATTGGACGACCGCGAAGATTAAAAATGCTTAATAATGCCCAAGAAAAGATTCTGTATTCAACTTTAGTCAATGAGGATCATTTTATAGGCAATTCAGAGGTAACTTATTTTTGAAAACGTTACGTGCTAAAGCGTGGGCAGACAGTTAGAATGTTGTGAGCGAATTTCAGTTGGGGGGGGGTGGAGGGAGGAGGGAAATAGCGTAACACTCAATTTTTAGGGATGAACTTTCATGTTATTTCGTATATGTTATTGCAGTTGGCGTTTTCGAAAGGCCGACGCAAGTTTACATAATTTTGTGAGTGGGGGAGGTGGGGGGCGGAGAAAATAGCGTAACACTTAATTTTGAGGGATGAACTTTCATGTATTGTTCGTGTCTGTTTTTCGAAATGTAGAACTGCTTTATAAAACCATCAGGGGTCGTAGAGTTCCTACTTTTTTTCCTTATTTTCCTACTTTTATCCTGTTTTGAGATGTACAGTTCCCTAATTTTTGTTCAGCTACGCTTATTTTGTAAATTTAAGTGTAAATTAGTGAAATAACGTATAAGAGTTGAGTTCAATAAATCAATAAATAAGGCACGAACTTCGTTGGCGTACTCGACGGTCCCTGGCTTGTTTACAATGCAACGAGGCTTTCTGCGCTTGCGCGGTGAAAAGTATCACTTCCGGTTCCGCATCATGCGCAACGGTTTCGTTTTCGCAAGTCCACTGTCAAGGCGTGAACGCTGCTTGATCTGTGCTCGAGCCAAGGATAAATTTTGGGGTAAGTGCTTAGCCTACTATTAGGTTTTATTTTCAACTGCTTAAATTTCGTACTAGCTGCTGTTTGTAATTTCGTTTTTCGATACAATGAATGTGTATTAAAAATGTAAGTGTTTTGTATCGGGCGTGCTGAGCCAGCAGTTATAGTGATGATACACCGTCGGGATGGTTTTATCGCACATTTCTTTATATCCAGTTTGTAAAGCGTCAACTACGAGAAAATCTTGGGAAGGTTAATGAGCTAGAACTGTGTTTAGCAGTATTTCATTGGCCTAAGTGTAACCGTAAAAAAATGTGTACCACTGCAGATACGTTATATTGGGCACATTGTTGGCCGTGGCCGCCGCCATTTTCCCCTTAAATCATCGCAGGTCAAAATTTGGGAAATCGGAAGAATACGGACTCCCGTCCGATTTTTTTTTTTTTTTTAATGGACTAAGAATTATCTCCTGAATAATGTTTTCTTCTTTCATTTTTGGGGCAAACGCACCGTTTGGCCGTGATTTAGGTCCAAAGTTAGCATTACGGGAGGTAGGCTATGACGCCATCTTGTTGCCTGCAGGCTGGCCATGGATGGCTCGAGGCAAACGCCGCCGCGCAGGAAAGCATCAACTGGGCCAATGTCCGTCAAGTGAAACGCCAAACCCTAACCAGTTCATTACAAGTGAAACGCCAAACAGAAGCCGGTACCTATAACCTAACCTAACGACAATAACAACAAAACCAAACTAAACTGACAATAACAACCCACATATCTGAACTGTTTACGGGAAAAAAGATATCAGCTGGGAACATGGAACTCCTGTACGTCCGTCAGTGCTAAAGTGCAGCTTTCATTAATTTTTGACGGCCAAACTAAGCCTTTGCCCCAAAAATGTTAAGGGAAAATGTTGTTCAGCTGATCATTTTACATCATTCTAGCCCAACGAGATGCTAATCGGAGAGGAGTCCGCATTCTTCCGGTAAGCCAACATTTGTTATTTGATGTCGGGTCCTACGACAAAAATTTAATTTGTATTTTCGAGAAATCGTGACCGATTTTAATATTCCAATAATACCGTTTTAACCAGTTCGAAACGATTTTTTATGGCTTTAGGCCCTATATTTCAAGACTATCTTGGAGTTAGGGTGTTTTTTTTTATGCCTTTTTACGTCGTCGTCCTTTTCATTTTACAAAACAGACATTATTATATGAAGACATTCAAAGTGAAAAGATGCACGGTATTTTTACGACGTTCACGGCCTCCATGCGAATTTGGTGGGTGGTTTTGTATATGTATCATTATTTAAGAAAGTCTAGCAAGCAATTAAAAAAAATCTCTAGGCGTATGTATTACTGTACTTCCTAGCTAGGCTGTAGTTCTGACTACTTGTGAAACGAGTAAGCTTTTACTGTTATTAGGCCCTGATTTAGACTGAGGGGTTCCTTATTTTTACCTACTTTTCAGTGAAAAATTCCTTATTTTTCCTTATTTATGACGTGCGTAATTCCTTATTCCTACTTGGGC
>JAHWFP010085249.1:0-24696 GCA_023313725.1 Lithobius niger | reverse complement strand
AACTCTAAAAGGTTCGCAGCAGAATTCCTTCTGGAGAGATGCCATCGAAATGTGACTGGGCAATTTGTTCACCATCATGTCCGAAGTTGATTCTTTAGTATTTTTGTATTATCTTATTATACCTGTAATTGTGCTTGAAGTGTATGATTTGTTGTTTTTGTTGTACCTAGCTGTACTCTCAATAAATACCTTACCTTACCTTACCTTTGAAGTCGCACTGTAGAATTCATAAAGGTGAGAAACCGTTTAAGTGCGAATTATGTGATGCTGCATTTAAACGAATGGGCGGTTTGAAGTCTCACAGTAGTATTCACTCAGGTGAGAAACCTTTTAAGTGCGAATCGTGTACCGCTGCATTTAAATGGGGGGCCGGTTTGAAGTCGCACAGTAGAATTCATTCAGGTGAGAAACCGTTTAAGTGCGAATTGTGTGATGCTGCATTTAAACGAGTGGAGAATTTGAAGTCGCACAGTAGAACTCATTCAGGTGAGAAACCTTTTCAGTGCAAATTGTGTGAGCGCGCATTTTCACATTCTGGGAATTTGAAGTTGCACAGTTGGATTCATTCAGGTGAGAAACCTTTTAAGTGCGAATTCTGTGATAAGGCATTTTCAAATACGGGTGACTTGAAGAAACATGGTAGGATTCATTCAGGTGAGAAACCTTTTACGTGTGTATTGTGTGATGCTGCATTTTCAGAATTGAGCAATTTGAAGTCGCACAGTAGGATTCATTCAGGTGACAAACTTAGGTGCGAATTATGTGATGCTGCATTTTCAAATACACGTTGCTTGAAGCGACATAGTAGGATTCATTCAGGTGATAAACCTTTTACGTGTGAGTTGTGTGATTCTGCCTTTTCACGAAGGGATCATTTGATGTCTCACGGTAGAATACATTCTGGTGAGAAACTTATTAAGTGCAAATTGTGTGATGCTGCTTTTTCACGTACGGATAACTTGAAGCGACATATTAGGACTCATTCCGGTGATAAACCTTTTTCATGCGAATTGTGTGATGCTGCATTTTCACGTGTGGTGGATTTGAAGGTGCACAGCAAAATTCATTCAGATGAGAAACCTTTTGAGTGATCATTATGTGATGCTGCACATTCACGTATAGGGGATTTGAATGTGCATTACGGTACTGAATTTATTCAGGCGAGAAACCTTATTGTGTGATGCTACGTTTTCACAGTTTGTATATATGAAGCCGCACAACAGGATTCATTCAAGTGAAAAATGTTATTTATTTATTTATTTAAAATTGGTTGTAGCGCCCAAGGGTATTAAACAACCTCTGAGTAACGAAGAAAAAGAAAAAAAAAAACAATAAATATTTACACATTAGACTGGCTGCAACCAGCAGGCAAATGGTAAGACAACAAAAATTTACAAACCACCTCGTAACTGTAACCACCAACACAATCTAAAGTCGAAACGTACGTATTACCAAAAGTTTTGTCTACTCCATTTGGTTTTTCCGTTAAGAGTCGCAGCGAATGTTCGGTGGCATTAACTGTGTAGGTGTTGGCCCACAATCTTCCACCTTCTTCAGACTTCTGAGTAGTGAAGATTGTGGTGCCCAGTCTAACTGCCAAATGCTCCACACTGGGGAAAACTCCTAATGCCAACACAAGAGGGAGGAGATGAGAGGGAACCACCATCGCCACAACAATCTAATACAGGCAAGAGGAAGCAACAGCGTGGAAATTTGAAAAGCACAACATGGCCAACTTGGTTAAAAGCCAGTAGACCCTACTCAGAAGCCTGAAGAAGGTGGAAGATTGTGGGCCAACACCTACCAAAAATAATGCCACCGAAAATTCTCTGCTACTCCAAACGGAAAATCCAAGTGGAGTAGACAAAACTTTTGGTAATGCGTATTTTCGAATTAAGATTTTGTTCAGCCAAAGTAAACAAAACAAGACAACATGAACTTGTCCGTTTCTAGTTGCCCTATGCCAATATCATGAAACTCGACCAAGCTTCCTTCGCCCAAGACTGCTGCGCCTACGCCCGCTAGATTTGTGCCTCCTGATATCCTGTTTCCAGTATGGCTTGCGCACCCTCGTCCTCCGCCACCGCTTCGCCCTGGCCTACGCCCGCCAAGTAACGGCGACAACCTGCTCTCGACGATCCTAACACGACATCAACCGCTTCTTGGTAATTTCTGCTGCTCTGCCTCCGACCTCAAGGATCTTCCTGCCAACCACCATCGGATCGTACGCCGCCATGGACGTACTTACCGACACCGTACTTTACCGACACCGTCTTCATCCATCAACTTCGCACCGCACCAGGCCATAACCCTTCGAAGCCATCGCTCCCTTCCGCCTTCGCCTACGCCTTCTTCGCCTACGCCTTTGACCTCGCTTCGCCTACGCCCGGGAATGGCTTTGCCCACGCACGCGCCTTCCGGCTAGCCACTTCGCCCTCTTCAAACACGACTCGCTCGTGACTCCCGACATCAAGACCTTGAACCTCCTTCCGCCACCCACCAACAATCCAGTTCCTATCGCGGATTACTTTACATCAAGGTTTTCTTTAACCGCCTTCGCTTTGACAAGAAAAGACTAAAGATCACAAATGAAGTCTGATCTGTCTGCCCAAGACAAACAGCCACGCCAAGCCAAGCCAAGTTCAAAGCCTTAGCTTAGACAGCTTGTCTCATGCAACTTGTCTTGTCCGGAACACACAAATCATGCCAACACCACGAGCATAAAGACAATCTGCACCTTGTCTTACACGTGACTAACACTCACGCAACGTCTAAAGTCTTAACAAGCAAGCAAGAAAGCAAGCACGCAAGCAAGTAACCAAGCAACCAAACAAGCAAGCAAGCAAGCAATCGTATCAAGCAAGCGAGCTTGCAAGCAAGCAAACAAGCAAGCAAGCATGCAATCAAGCAAGCAAAGAAACAAGCAAACAAACAAGCAAACAAGCAAGCTATCAAGCGAACATGCAAGCAAGGTAGCAAACAAAAAGCATGCACTCAAGCAAGCAAACAAACAAGCAAGCAAGCAAACACACAAGCAAGCAGACAAGCATTCAAGCAAGCAAACAGTCAAGCAAGCAAGCAAACTGACAAGAAAGCAAACAAGTAAGCAAACAAGCAACCAAGCAATCAAACAATCAAACAAGTAAGCAAGCAAACAAGCAAGCAAACAACCAAGCAAGCAACCAAGCTAGTAAGTAAACAAGCAAGCAAGCAAGCAAACAAACAAGCAATCAGGCAAACAAGCACACATGCAAGTACAAAAGCATGGATGCAAACAAGCAATTTGGTCAATTGAGTCAATTTCCAGGTCAACTGTCTCGAACAACTTGTCTCGACCACTACCCACAGTCGCCATCATCCTGAAAATCCAAACAATCACCCTCACGTCCCATTCGTGACCGACGTTCACGTCGTGAGTGGAGGTCACACCCACCTTTAATCAGACAGCTTGTCTCGATTACAACCTGCAAAGCCTGACGTCTCAAAAAATCGAAGTCAGCTGGTCTTGGGCTCTTTGCCTCGCCATGACCGCAGACCACACGTCAACCTAAAGAACAAGACGGCCGTCATCCCCATCTCTCCCTAGACCCATCCACACCTAATCAAAGACTCGAGACAAGCATCGATCTTCTCTTTTATCACAGCTGCAACCCCCCGACTGATCTCGGACAGCTCTTCCCAATCAAAACACCCTCTACAGAACTTCAAGACAAAGAAAAGAAAAGAAAAATGGGGAGAAACGGAAGGCCTACTGCCCCCCCCCCTAGATCGCAAACGAAGAGGAAACCCATGCACCGCTCTCCCCACCGCACATTCCAATCAACGCAACATGCACATAGAAAGAAAGGAAAAGGGAGAAACAAAATCAAAGACCACATCTCCACCCAAACGACGACCCCGAAGCTCACCATGCCTCAACACAACCGAAGAACTGCAAACACTCAAGATTCCTTCACAACCCTTCCCAGCAGGCCCCTCGGGACCAAATGCGGGAAAAACATTGTCGCAAACGCTGCTTTGATCACTCCGACTAGAAAGTGTTGCAACTCCGCAACAATAGCAAGAACAAGAGGAGGCAAAGCCCATTCAATACCAACCCGAAGCAATGATGCAAGATTGACAGGGGATCTGTCATAAGCTAATCAAAAACGAATAGAAAAATGCAAATGTGCAGGCAGAATCTCCAGGAAGAAAAAGACTGACCCTCACTCAGCTTGTGCTCGCCATCGCTCATGCGATTATTATCGCCGCCCCTGCTCTATTTGCAAAACGATTTCACCCAAACATTGGTCGAAAATTTTCAAGATGAGAAGGAAAAATGCAGCAAGGAAAATACAACTTCAAGAGCAAAAACAACGGCAAAACTTCCCATATGTACCACCAACTCTGGGGAACTCCACTCGTTTGTCGGACATCGTTTCCCCTATCACCTCGTCAACCCCGTGCTCCTCAAACCCTTTACTGGCAAAGACACCTCTGGTCACCACCCCAGAAAAAACTTCATGCGAATTCTCTACAACCGTGGAAACACCCGAAACATCCGCCAAAGAAAACTTCGAAAAGAATTCATGTATGACAGAATCGCACAACTCTCCACACCCTGACGTCAGTGTGCCAAAACAATCGTCCAGTATTGAAACTGAAACCACAACAAGTGTCACAAATGTCACCGGGACTTTTCACACTTGACGACAGGGGTGCAGAAAATTCTTACTGGACAAAATTTCCCACAAAATTTTCTTACAGATATTTCAAATTTCCACAGCCTTTCACTATGTAGGTAAGCCCATTTTTCAATGAATTTCCACAGTTCGCTGAAATTTTCCGCGAACCTCATTCTACCTTTCTGGCATATTCTGCACCCCTGCTTGACGACCTAAAGAAAAAGGTGTCGAAAGGCTTACACCTCTCCAGCAACCTAAAAGAAAGCTAAAGGAAAACCTCAGTGACTTGCACAAAAGTCTGTGTGTAATCTGTGGCCACGTTTCAACAATATGCATAGCCAATGACGAACTAACTGGAAAAGTCCGTGAACAGGATGACATCATCATCAACCAAAACCAAGCACATTCAACGGCAACCCTTAAAAAACCGTCATCAACCCCAATCACATCTCCAAATGCCTGCAATTGCTACATCACAGAGTCTCCGCATCATGGAAACCACAGTATATAAGAAGTCACCAAGATTTCAGCAACAGAAGGGCCTCATCATCCAAGCTCCCAGACCTCGCTACCTCTCACCTGAAGGCCAAACTCCATCTACACCTGTCATTCTGTGACTACTCAGGGAGTGGACGATTGATTTCAAGATATACTCGAGCACAATTCACTCCTTACTGCACAGCTAGGGTTCTGTATACGGAGTAGCACAACTTAGGCACTGACAAGTTGCAGCCTGTCAGCCCTAACATTCAGCTCCTCCTTCGTTTTATAGTGGGGACAGAACAATAGAAGTGGCCTGAGGCATTACGTTGCGTAACCGGCTAACTGGTACGAGCCGGTCCTAACTGGTTTGAACGGGAGGGCTAGCTCGTTACCTGGCTGTTGGCGTTCATCCTAGTTCCGGTTGGGCGGAAGTTGGCTGAACGCTCAAGCAGCAATGTCACTGCAAGGTGCACTACGAGCGTTCACTCGTATTGTGGCCTCCTATACGTAAACAGCATGTTACATCTCCCCCACCCTAAGTTTTCGCTTAGGTTAAGGGAGACCTACCCCTTGATACTCCGGTCCCTTCAGCCTACAAATTACAAATTACAAAGTATTTCATTTATTTCATTTATTTATTTTCAGCAAATAAAATGCAATTTCACGTCCATTTTGGCGACGATGCCAACAATAACATAAACTTACGGTAATAAAAGATGATATTAAATTAACCAAAATATACCGTTCCAAAATACCTAATTCAATCAGAGTTACGCCTCCAATGTGCACAATAGGATTTTTTTTAACAGGGCGTAGAAGTGAGCGAACGATATATCGTTAAGGATTTTTTGCAGCGGAATTGAAATGACGATATATCATCGCTTAGGCCTAAAAGGGTTAACAACAACATACTGATTTCTATCGTGAAGGAAGGCACGATACCAATTAACTACTGCCTTACTGGCATCAGAGCTTAACAGCTTTAAACTCAATAAAACGGGCGGGACCGTATCGAATGATTTGGCCATATCTAAAGCAACAAGGTCAACAGAACAGATACCCCTCTATCCAAACCTGAAGCAATCATGCCTAACAAAAGCATCTTGCATGAAGAACCTTTGCGGAGTTGAATTCATTTGCTATTTCCCGAACGTCTGTGACCTGATTTTTGTCTTTAGCATGCTGGGCGGTATACCGCATTCTTTTCTTTTTGATTGTTTTGACATATTACTGAAAGGGCGTCGGATTTTTTGCCCACATTTTCCAGGTATGTTCTTTTTCCCTCTCTGAGTAATTGTCTAGTAGTCTCTTTGTGGTAACCAACTTGTGCCCACTGCGTCATAGTTCCAGACTTTCTTGCATGCTGCTTCATTCTCCTTCCTTTCCGGGGTTGCCTCTTCAAATCGATGTTGATCCAGGGCTTGTCTTTTTTCACCCTCACGAGCATACACGGCGCATGTTTTTAGTGTTAATTGTGTGAAGCTGTATTTTCACATACGGGTGGCTTGAAGCTACATAGTAGGATGCATTCCGGTGATAAACCTTTTATGTGTGAATTGTGTGATGCTGCATTTTCACGTGTGGGGGATTTGAGGGTGCACAGCAGAATTCATTCAGGACAGAAACATTTTAAGTGTGAATTGTGTGGTGCTGGATTTTTGCAAGTGGGGCATTTGAAATTTGCACAGTAGGTCCATTAAGGTGAGAATCCATTTAAGTAGGAATAGTCTGGTGTTGGTATCGGTACAATCGGTAGTTCGGTACTTATCGGTTATTTTTGCCATGTTGGTATCAGGCACTGTAAGGCTTACTCCAAGAACCGAAACCGCCACCCTGCGAAGCTGACACCTATTGTGTGCGCGACGCGTTTTGAGTCCTGCGAGTATTTTTTGAGCGGCTACGTCTTCCTGGAGGGGGCAGCTTTAATCGACGGCCGCCATTGTTTATGTTACCTTCTTGGATATCACCAAGGCACACTGCTACTGAAGACGTACAATCGATCACCTGTGTTCGTTCTGCGGAGAACTCAAGATAGGCCACGGACACTATAACGCTGCAAAAGCAACAACCAAGTAACAAAAGCATAGGTATTCATGCAGTTTATAATTAAAATGTTTCATGTGGCAGTTCCGGCATTCTAAGTTTTACAATGACCAACTTAATATCTAACTGAGAAGAGTACAATGCTCTTGTTACTATACAGAACTTGAAACTTCTGAACTTTGACTAACTAAAATTATCTTTTCGGGAGTTTTTTTTTTTTTTGTGTTTGAGAACCGCAAAAGCTGTCTAGAAAGCTTTCCGACAAGTAGTAGTACCTGATGGAGGCAGACGAGCTGTTTGTCGATAATTTGCAGGAATATTGGTTGTCATATTCTTTCGATTCACGCTATAGTTCATAACACGCTATAGTTACATATCGATATGATACAATTTTGAATCCTATGGATTTTCTGAGCCACCCTGACTACCTTGGACGTCACGACCATCCCAGAAAGATTAAGTTGATTCAGTGCCAAAGGAACTTTTTTGCCCGCACTTTCTTCCCTGACACTATCAAACATTGGAACGCGCTGCCAACAGCGAGCGTGATGTGCGAAAGCGCGACTTCCTTTGAGATATCTTTGAGGCGTGGTCGCAGTCCTTCTGTCTGCAGTCACTCTATTGTTTATTATTCTCGTCTATCTTTTTAATTTTGTCTTTTTTGGTGTGTTTTGGATTTTTGCATAATACCCAACTTGGGTGAGCAAAAAAAGTTATACTTATATCGCATTTAAAAAAAATGCCTTATTGATCATATCACTTGTAAATCTTGGTCTTTGTTCTTTTATGAGCTCCTGGCTCAAAATGGATGACATAAATTCGTTACATACAACATTTTATACAATTTATGAATGATTTTCACCAATTTAAAAGTTGCTGATTGATTTTGTTCCAGACAGCAATAGTGGCACACCTTTGTATCAAACATTACACTTTCAGCCCCTATTTCTTGTAAAAGATCTTAGTAATAGCCGAGTGAAAATGGATAAACTAATGATTGCATAACAAAACTCAATGTTTATCTACCTTACTTTGTCCGCTGGTTACATAGCTAAGAATGACAGGTTGAATGGACGAGATCGATGGATGGATACATATATCCAATGATTATTTTTTATCGTTGACATCCATCAAGAGTGATGTGATTGCATGATCACTGCCTTGACGTCAGACACGCACGTCGTCATTTAACAAATGCTTCGAGTGTGTTTCTAGATTTTGCTGCTTCGTTGACATCTGATTGATTGCTACGTTACAACTTCTCGAATCCAATTTTCAAAATTGTACTTGTCGTTTTGTCTCTTTTCTCGTCTGTTTCTGCACAGTGAAGGTTTATCATGCCCCAACTTGCAGCCAACAATCTAATTTGTGCATTCAGCCATATTTTATTTCAATTCTAAGTACGCTCGTAAGTACGCTCAAGTTTTATTTGTTTTCCGTTTTTTTCTATTTCGTAAGTTATTATGACTTAGAATTGAGTTGGTTGGAATTAGTTTACAGTAGCTTAACTCTAACCAATAATGAACGTCATTTCCCATAGCTCTGGGGGCCATCATAGAGTGTGCACTTGGTACCCACTCAATACGGTTTGCTCGTTTTGTTTGTTTGGTTCCCTGTTCGTCACGTACCAATTATCGTCATGTTGCGTAGTTACGAGATGGTCTCACGTGTTCGTGATTATTTCTTTTGCTAGATTATTTTTTTATTAAAACAACCGTGTTCGCCAGAAAATCCTTACAATGCGGGCTTAACATCAGGTGACGTAGCCATTCAGCCCCGACTATTTTTTCTCTAACTTTGAAGTTTAAATGCTTTTAATAATTGTTGTTGTTGTGATAACCCCCTACAGTTTATGATCACGTTTAATGAAAACCCCCTTTGTTGAATGATATATATTAACGCTAAATTTGTGTTGCTTACTCGTCAATAGTATCAACCTGTGTTTAATGAGCGGCGCTTAGGCCTATAGCTGACCGACGAATCTCCTAATCAGTTTTACTCCCTCTCTCATAAAAGTTCTGTTTTTTTTTATCCAATGTGAGAAATGTTACTTACTACAGCATGTCTGTATTCGGTGGAATAAATATTTCAATCATGCTAATTTCCCTCTGTGTTCATTTAATAAACAAGTAAATCGTTTATTTGGTGTTTGCAGCCGAAATAATACGGTAAGTGTCTTTTGACACCATTTCCCTCGCTGGGGCTAATCTCTTCTATACGTATGGTCCATGTGGTTAGGTGGTGGAGCATTACTGTTATTATAGTTTTGTCTTTATCTCTCATCCAAGTTCTATTGGTGTTGTTAGGTGGTGGGAGCGTTATAGTTGAGTGAAATCCCACGACATATAGCATTGTTTTGCATTACAGGTTGGTTTACGTTATTATTTTCCAATAGATGGCTACGTTTTATCCTGGTCGTTTTATGCTGTTAGCTGTCAATACTTTATCCAATTATTTACCAACAGATGGCGGATTGCTTGCTGTACGATGTCATTTGCCGATACATTGCATTACGCTCACATTATCATGTCATTTGCCCATTGATAGCGCCACTGCGCGCTTTCTGCTGTTAGTTGTCGATGGATGGTATTACTGATCGTATGGTGCTATTATTTACCAATAGATGACGTTACTGCTTACTTTATGCCGGTAACTGCTGTTAGATGACACTACTGCTTGTTTTGTGCTATTATTTGCTAATTGATGGCATTACAGGTAGACTTACGCTGCTAGCTACCGATAGACGACGTTACTGCCAGTTTTAAACACAATAAGTAACGCCATCTTTTGGGGATAGGGGGGAGGGGGTAAAGAAATTGCACGAATTTCTTCTAGAAAGAAATTATTACGATTGTGTTACTGTTTCCCAATAAATGGGGTTACCGCTCAACTTACGTTGTTAATTACCGATAGATGGTTCCACTGACTAGTTTATGTTGTTAATTATCGATAGATGGCGTTATTGCCTGTATTATGCTGTTGAGTTCCGACAGAATGGTCATACTGCTTGTTCTACGTTATTAATAGCCAATAGATGACGTTACTGCTCGCTTTATGCTGTTAATTGCCGATGGATTTTGCTATCACTTGTTTTGTGTTATTATTTGTCAGTAGATGGAGCCACTGTTTGGTTTACGGTATTGTTTGCCGATAGCTGGAGCTAATGCTCAATTTACGTCGTTACTTAATAGATGGCGCTACTAGCCGAAGGTCACATCGCACATCACATGCCATAGTATGGCTGACGGAAATGATGTCACTGACCGGATGTGTGGTCATCAAGGGCAGTAGCTACTGCGCATGTAATATATGGACATTTAAAAATTTTTTTGTGTGGACAGAACAGGATATCGTCATTTTTTTCAGTAAGTGTTCAAATGAAGTGGGAATGGCTACGATACTTCAGATCTAGGGAGTTCTAGTTTGTTTATTTTTAATTCATTTCTACCAGAAATTAGGTAACTTTCTTCAAGAATCCCTTCTTCCATCCCCTGCTCTTATAAATTTAGTTTTTTAACTTATGAATCCCGCATTTATTGGGACCCAGGGTCCGTCTGTACTTTGGGTTTATAGGTTCTGCCCTGGATACGAATCAGTAGCAACAGTAAATAAAAAAGCTAGAAAAAACGTTTTGGGAACTAATTTGAGCAATGGGAAGTTGGGGGCAGGGTTGGACTGGGCCGTGTGCCCGTTTGCCAATGGCAGATGCGCCCTTGAGAAAAAGCGCCCTGGCGCCCTACGGTTTTTTTTATATATTTTTTTTATTATTAATGTATTTTTTATGTTAGCTTTTTCTTTATTTTCTTTTGATATTAGTTGAGAACTTGGGAAAATACAACTGAAACGACTTACAACTAAAACGTTCGCTCGAATCAATAGATCACATTCCCAACACGGATGAGGAAACATTCGTCCAAGCCGAAACTATCGCTTCTTTCGTTAACTTTCCCGATGTTTTTTTTTTTAGCGTAATGATGAATATAAAAAAAATAAAACCCTATTAATTTCTGAAATTAGTTGCTTGGGCTATTTTCAAGTTAAGGTGCTGTGTATCACAAGGCAGAGAGCGAAATGTTGAATGTTCCACACTGATACGGAGGCCTGAACAAAGTGCACACTTTCCCTTCTTCCGTGCCATACGATTGCACCCATTAGGGTTCGCCTATTTGCAATGAAATTTTTAATGAATTTGTTTGATAAAGTGTATTTATTTTGAAAAATAAGTTTTATATATCAGCGTCGATAGCCACACACTTAAAGACTCAAGTACTCCCTTCCCCCCAAATAAAACTTATTTGTATGTAATTTCCATATACTTAAAAGAACGGAATCCCCCCCCCCCCGGGGACGGGGTGGGCCCTTTTTGACTGTCGGGCAGATGCAAAAAACAGACCCAGTCCGACCCTGGTTGGGGGGGGGGGGGGTAAAGAAACTACAAAAATTTATTCAAGAAAGTAATTATTAGGAATGTCAGATTTAAAATTATAGCGCTCCCCCCCACAATCAGATCAAAATCAAACGTATAAACGAAGAAAATTCTGGTTGCTTATTAAGAAAACTACCTTAGTTTCTTTCAGCGACAGGAAAAACTTGAGGTCACATCAGTGGAGCCTAATTGTTACTGTGAGAGTTGCAAAATCATCTTTTTTTCAGCTGGATTAAAAATATTCCAAAAAAAACGGTGTAGAAAACAGTTGAGAACGTTGGGTGTGAGAAAGAGAGTTGTAAGTCTTGTTTTTACTTTTATTCTTTTTTTGGATGGGGGGGGGAACCACAAAAGTCGCATTTTTCGGTTCGTCCCCCTCCCCACCCCCTGCCTAAAATTGACGCCCCACTGGCGCCTCCCCAGTAAAGGGATTCTAGCGTCGTTCCTGTAGCTGGCTAATTGACTCCTTCTCCCGGTGTTTGGAGTGTTGGGGACCCAAACTGGTGCAATGGCGACTTGTTTTAGTGAGGGACGGTGGTTAACGTTAGTGCTCGCAGCAGAGATGTCCGGAATTCAGCACCAAGTGGTCCACGAAGCTAGAGAAGGGGGAAGAAAGCAACATTTTTCGCAAAAATTACTCGACACATCAATGATCACATTCGGCAAAGGATTGCAACAGTGAAAATACATGCGTTTTCATTTTAAACCAAGTATGGAGACAATTAATTGGGGTGCGAAAAACGACGATACAAAGTAGTAAAAAGTGAGCGTTAAAGTTCACATATTTGGAATAATTAAAAATCAAAAGCCAACAGTTTGCAGGAAATAGTTTTAAGGTTATTTTTATTTTGTATTGCTATACAAAAAGGTTGACAGCTTTTATTACGGTTTAAAGAAAAAGGAAAACTTAATCAAAATTACATTTTATTCCAATTATTTTACAGAAGTTTTAATGCATTTAAAAAAAAAAACATTACTTGCACGTGTTTTCAAATACAAGGATTTCCAAAAATTAAAGCAAAAGGTTACACTATTTTTTTTTTAATTTTGGGGTGTGTAGCCTAAAAAAACATCAATACAAACAGTGTCTGCAAGGTGAACATTAATACAATGGTTCTTGTCCGTCCCTGACTTGTGTGGAGCCACTAATTTACTGAGCCCAAATAGCGATCTAATAACCCTCAAGTAAAACAATGGCAGCCTCATGTTAGTGGGCATAAAGGTTTTCCAGCAACACTTTCTGGGTAACAGAAGAAATGGACAATTAAAAATAAAATGTAATAATGTTTCAGCTACCCCGGGATACACACGTACATATTTTACCATTTCCATTAAAATATTGAGTATCTTAATTGGGGGGGGGGGGGGGTCAGATTGGAGGGTAAATGGCGCACCGCATGTAGGTCATTAGTGCCAACCTCAGTCACAGTGCAGTGGTCTGGGTTGTCACTGCACCACACATTACAGAGAACGAATTACACATCACATTAAGGATATCGATCCACTTCTCATCTGGAAGAGGCACGCTACCTTTGGTCTTTTCAAAGAAATCCTAACTCGTGGTTGAATTTTACAACCATACACTGAAGGAGAGCTAAGGCATTGGGCTGAATATGCAAAAAATTCTGAAGCTTTTACTTTGCCCGATGAAACATCAGTTTATTCCAACTATTCTCGTTAGAAATATGAGAAGATAATTCACAATCATAACATTCTGGTAACTCGTCCAGTTTGGAAGTAACTGGTGAAATTAACTATTGATTAAAACCACCTCTGCAATCCCATCACCGCCCACAAGCGCAGGTCGACCCAGATACTTTAATTTGCTAAGTGCAACTTTTCATTTGAATCTTTTCTTTTTGGTCTTTTCATATGCTAAGAGCTTATCTTCAGTTTACTAAGTGCAGTCTACCTAGATTATTTAATTTACTAAGTGCAGCCTGTCATGCTGTAGGAGGGCTGAATTTCTTTCCTCCTAAGGAAACCGGCCCAGCTATTTTGAATTAAACACAGTTCTCAAATAAAACTAATGTAAGAGATAAGTATTTCATTTCGATAAGTTAGGGTCCTACCGCTGAGTCATACTGACACGGCTAAAAGGAAACGTCCATAGGCAGAATTTAACATGCACACATATGCGCATAAACATAAACTTTTCCAATTGCCATGCTGCCTATGAACGTTTCCTTTTGGCCGTGTCAGTATGGCTCAGCGGTAGACATCGTCCTTTGATTTCAAAAGTCGTGGGCTCGATTCTCCGCTCAGGCAGTCTGACATATAAGTCCAAAAGGCAACGTAAATAGGTTCGCATCCATATTTATTTAGCCCGTCTAGAGCCCATTGACCTTCCGTCCAGTTTAAACTCTAGTATATAACACACTATATTTGCACATCATGTTAAAATGCATTACGGATCATTTCACTCATAAATCTCAGTCTTATGTTCTTTTATGAGCTCTTGGGTAAAAACGGATTTTGACCCTTTAAAAAAAAATGCTTATCTATTCTGTTCACAGATGGTGATGGTGCTCATCTTTGTTATCAAACAGTATAATTTCAACCCCTATACATAAAAAAAAATGATGTAAGTTAGTAATTGACGAATGAATATCGATGCACTTGTGCTTACTTCACCAAACTCGATGTCTATCTACTTAATTTAATGTGACTACTTAACTTAATGGGACTACTTACCTTAGAGCAGGCTGGATGGACCAAGTTCGATGGAAAGACACATATATCCAATGATTCTTTTTTATCCTTGGCTTCTACCATGAGTTATGTAATTGCCCGATCACTTCCTTGACTATTAGATACGATTGTCATATGCGTGTCACGTACACGTGCTTTGGGCGTGTTTCTAGTTCTTGCTGTACCCTTGGCATCTATTTCATTACTATACCACGCGCCATAGCTGTTTGCTGTGACGTGCACATCACGTGACTAGGCTAGTCCAATCATAAGGCCAAACAGCCGTTGTTCTCGTTCGTCATTGGCTAACTCATGGTGACGTCACAGCAAACAGCCATTGCGCATGGTTTACGTTACAACATCTCGAATCCAATTTTCAGAATTTCATTTCCTGTTTTGTCACTTGTCTCGTCTGTTTCTGTGTAGGCAAGGTTTGTCATTTCGCGACTTACAGCAAACAATTAATTTGTGCATATTGGCTTTCAATCCTAGCACGCTTCGTAAGTACGCCCAACGTTTATTTATTTACTGTTTTTTTTTTTACTTCATAAACTGTTAGAATTTAATTGTGGGGGTATTAACACTGGCGCTTAGCAGCGTCTTACTGGCCAAATTTGACACCTAGACCCTTACAGCCAAAGCTTGTCCGTGTTCCTTACAGGTTTTGACTTTTAGACCCTTACTTTTAACTTTTAACGATACGTTTTTGTTTATTAATTTTAACTTAACTCAAACCATCTGTTACGTCATTTTCTTGCAACCCTGTGGCTCATCTTTCCACCATCTAAACACAAACCCATGTGTAGAACATATCACACCCAGTGAGGGGCTGTGTGTATTTGTGCTGTGAGCACCAAATAAATGATGTTACATGTTTATTAAATGTACATAGAGGAAAATTAGCACGATTGAAACATTTAGTCAACCGAGTACAGGGATACGGTAGTTAAGTAACAATGGTCCCGGTAGAATAACATTACTTTAATGAGAGGGGGGTAGAACTGTGTAAGAGATTGCTCACGTGTTACCCACTTGATATGGTTTGCTCGTTTTTGTTTGTTTGCCTTCCGTGCTTGTCACCTACCACTTATTACATTGCGTGGTTACAGATGGTCTCACGTATGTTCGTGATTGTTTTTTGATAGCTTTTTATCCTTTTGTTATCTGTCTCGTATTTTCATCATATTGCTCACAGTATTCACCAGGGAATCCTCACAATTTGGGTTTTACGTCGAGTGACTTAGCCGCTTAGCCCCCACTGCCTTTTTCTTTAACTTTAGTGTTTAAATGCTTTTAATTTTGTTGTTGTATGCACAACAGTTTATGATCACGTTTCATTTGAACCTCTAGTGTTGAATGATATATATCAAGGCTAATTTGTGTTGTTTACTCGTCAATAATACCTAATAGTGTCTAATGAGGGGCGCATATGGTTATACCTGACCGGCTAATCTCTTACACAGTTCTACCCACCTCTCATTAAAGTAATGTTATTCTACCGGGACCATTGTTACTTAACTACCGTATCCCTGTACTCGGTTGACTAAATGTTTCAATCGTGCTAATTTCCCTCTATGTACATTTAATAAACATGTAACATCATGTATTTGGTGTTCACAGCACGAATACACTCAGCCCCTCACTGGGGCTAATATATTCTACATATGGGTTTGTGTTTAGGTGGTGGGAGCAGTACTGTTATTATAATTCTGCATTTGTCTCCTACTCGTGTTCAGTTGGGGTTGTAAGGTGGTGGGAGTGTTGCAGTTACATATAGCACTGTTTTGTGTTATTGGTTGGTTTAATGCTCACTCTGTGCCATTCGTTAGCAATAGATGGCGTTATTGCTCGCTTTATCATATTTTAACCAATAAATGGCGGATTGCACACTTTATGTCGTTATTTGCCGATATAATTATGGCGTTAAGCTCACGTTATCCTGTTATTTGCCCATAGATAGCACGCTTTATGATGTTAGTTGCCGATAGATTGTGCTACTGATCGTTTGGTGTTATTATTTACCAATAGATGATGTTACTGCTCACTTTATGCTGTTAACTGCCGATAAATTACACTACTGCTTGTTTTGTGCTATTATTCCACAACAGATGACGTTACAGGTCAACTTATGTTGCTAGTTGCCGATAGGTGGCGTAACTGCTTATTTTGTGTTATTATTTACCGATAGATGGTGTTACTTCTCGACATATGTTGTCAATTGTCGATAGATGGCACCAGTGACTGGTTTATGTTGTGAATTGTCGGCTTTATGATGTTAAGTGCTGACAGGTGGTGAAACTGCGTGTTTTGCATTATTAATGGCCAATAGATGACATTATGGCTTGCTTTATGATGTTAATTGCCATTAATTTTCGGTGTTAACGCCCGCTTTATGCCATTCATTGCCAATGGATGTCGCTACCACTTATTTGTGTAATTTTTAGTCAACAAATAGTGCCACTGTTTGGTTTATGTTATTATTTGCCGATAGATGGAGTTAATATTTACTTTGCGTCATTACTTGACAATTGATGGCGCTACTGGATGAAATTGACGCCGCACGTCACATGACGTACAATGGCTGATGGAAATGATATCACAGATCGGGTGTGAGGTCATCAAGCGCAATAGCTACTGTACATAAAATCCCTGAAATAACACTATTAAATCTTCTATGTTTAGACAGAACAGGAAATTGACATTTTCTTTTAATAAGGGTTCAACTGAAGTGTTAATAGCTATTACAGTGCAGGACTATAGGGAGTTCTATTTTATTTATTCTTAATTGTTTTTACAAGAAAATTACATAACTTTTTAAGAACGCCGCACATATGAATTTAGTTTTTAACTTAAAATGAATCCCATCATTATTGGAACTCGAGGTCCGACTGTACTTTAGGTTTATAAATTATACCTTGTATTTGGTTCAGTAGGCACAGTAAAAGAAACAAGTTAGAAATTAACGTCTGGTTGCATAATTTGAGGAAAGAGAGGGGGTTTTAAAGAAAATACTAAAATTTAATCTAGAAAATAATTATCGGGGGAGAATTAACGCTTAATGATGCGTCAAAAGCTATGTCATTAGCACCAACCACAATCGCACAGTGCAGTGGTCCGGGATGCAACTGCACCGCACATTACAGTGATGTTAACAAAACCCCAAATCCAGATCAAATCATATATCTATAATTATTGATAGGAGTATTGCTACTAGCCTAACTACAACCCATCACATCTTGAACGCTGCACCCTAACGTTATTCAGTACACTGAGCTACGAGTCTAAAAAAAAAGGCATGCCGGAAAGAAGTCTTAGCTTAGCTACAGTTTGTGCTATGTAAGCGTTATTCTTAGATCCCCACCTTGTTCAATAATTGTGCTAGGTGAGAAAAGTTACCTGAAAAATGTACCAAAAAAAAGGTGCCACGGGAAAAAGCAACAGGGGAAAAATGCTTAATAACTAAACACACACGAAAAAATTGTATAGTGAAATTTAGTAACCTGCCAGAGGAAATTCGAGCCAAGCCTACATTGAGATTACGATTACATTTATAATAGTCAAGTTGCTGTTTTTGTTAATGCTGCAGAGAAATATCCAAAGGAAGACAAATCTGCTCCGTTGTTTGTTGTCGTCATGTTGTTATTAGGTTAAAATTACAAGTTATTATTACAAGTTAGGTCAGTCCTAACCTAACCTATAACTAGAACAACATGACAACAACAAACAATGGAACAGATTATATTTCGAAATATGGTGATTTGTGGATGACGGATTAGACGACTTGGCTGTTCCTGGAGACAGAAATCCACAAGTTCAAAAAACATCTGTCAGGGAACAGGGTTTTACACCTGTCTTCTCCAGGAACAGCCTAGTCGTCTAAAGATTATCTTTGTTCGGCTATTTTCTCTGCAGCCTTAACAACAATAACTTACCACTTTAATATTCTAAACGTAATCTTAAAAAAGCAGTTTGCGTTTCTTATTAGTAAATCGTAAGGATTAACCTCGGTCTCCCACGTTAAAGCCGAAATTTCGATACTTAATTTCTCCACCGTCTTTCAACATTTTCTACTGAAATTTGGTATATGAGCTTTGTGGGACTTGGCCAACATGATTGCCAACTTTTATTGATTTGACACATCGGAGATCTGGAGTTGAGCTGGAATCGTGATTTTCAATTTTGGCTTGTTGTTCTTGGCACGACACGTTTCTGCTACGCTCTTTGCAGGTCAAACTATTTGTCCTATAAAGCTGGTTCTTATCTCATTGTACAGGTTTTACTCCGTAGATGTACCCTTTCCATAAGGCCTTTCTAATCAAGTGGTTCGGGGGTTGTGGAGCTCTAAACGACCAGACTGATTGCTTTACATTGTTTTAAACATTGTTATTAAGCAACAATGCCAATTAGCAAACGCCAGCTGCAAGACGTAGAGGAAGATTAAAGCATTTGTTTCTATATTGGGTTGTGCAAACCGTAATTGATAAAGATACAAAACATTAAAACAAGTTAATAAACGGCACGGTACGCCAAAGTAGCACGAGTTAGAAAACAAAAACGAGCTCGTTCGATGCTTAAAGTAAGGTTTAATGAACTGAAGTCAAAATAGCAAAGGGACACAAATAAACTTTCCTGTAAGGTTCCTGATACTGCAGTGTTGCTGTGCTGTTTAGTCCACTGGAACCTTACTGCTGTACCCAACCATTACACACTTAAAGTCAGAGCCCAAACTTCAAAACTTTTCATGGCCAAATAAACAAAGAATAATCTAAGGCTATACAATTTATACGACTACTTTCCTGGCTAAATCTTTCCTGTGTTCTTCAGTCATATCTTCTACTTTCCGTTGATTGCCCTACTGATGATATATATATATATATATATATATATATATATATATATATATATATATGTATAATTTTTCAAGATTTTAAATCACTTTTCCAGGCATGGAATTTCATTATTACTTTCAAGGTCATTTCCTGGTTTTCAAGTACTCGCACAAACCCGGAATTACCTGTTTAAATACGATTGGTTTTTTAACAATTTCCAGCGATGCTGTTTAGCCAAGTAGAATGCACCAATCATTAGCTGATCTGCCGAGTGCAAAAGTAACAAGAATTTCAATAAATACAATAACTGCTTATGCTAAAAAAAAAAATCATGAGCCCATGGCTCATAGTGGGTAACAGTGGTTGGCGACAGTTGAAGAACGGAGGACACAATCACTGTGCATAGAAGCCATCATAACCAATGCTCTGATTCCGCTCTTATTATTAAATGAATAATAAAAGGGTGACATAGGTTCTAGTAATACAAATCTAGTAAATTGGTCTAAGGGCTCGTTTAGGCAACGACAAATTTCTCGCTTACTAGCTTTCACTTGGTTAATACTTAATCTGATGGCTGCTTCTCGCCTTTACCGAAGAATGTGGCTTTCAAGTTGTCTATACGTAGTAACCATGGCAACAACGCGGACGCAAATCTCCTCCTCCTGCCTTGCAACACGACGTGACGTATGAAGCGTGCAACATGACAGCGTCGATTTATGACAACTAGAAGACAAATTTTACTGCTGTACAAGACGACGGACAGATTTGTGAATGACGGTATTCGATGATTTGTCTTTGATTCGACAACCCCGAAATGGACGCCATGTTAGATTTTGAATTCTCGCTGCGAGTAGCTATTTATTCTGCCGTCGTTTGATCACTGCTAGAAGCCGCTTTTTTTTCAGCGAGAATAGCAAATTTTGGAAATAGCGTGAAATGACAACAATGTTGTACTAATGTTTAAAATGACTGTTGCACTTTGTTCTTTATCCGTGTTGGTATTTATAATACATTTAATTTGTTGCCTATTACTGTATTCATTTAACAGAAACGAGAAATTAATCGTAAATAAATAACGGTTGCATAGCAAACAGCGTTCGGCGAGCGAGATGGTCTCGTCGCATAAACGCGCCCTAAACATTCAGGCATGCAATATGACCACGGTGGATTTTTTTCGGAGGGAAGAGACAGCAATCACTATTCCCCATCACACCCAAGAAAAATCCTCATTCTGAAGAATGGACCTCAGTCGGAAATACTTACGATTTATAAAACAAAAATGTAAATGAATAAAAAAATAAATGTAAATGAATAATAATTTGGCACAGCTTGGGGTAAAAAAAAAAGTTGCCCTTAAATCCGTTGATCCCAGTCTAAACCCCAAGGCAATCTCCCCTTTCCCCCCATAGCAACAACCTTACAGGATGTCAGATGAAAAGTATAACTGCATAGACTAACAAACCATCCCTGTCTGTGTGTAACTGTTGGCAGAGATGAGGGGAGAGGAAAAAGTCTCTCATTTTGTAGCTTTCTTTGTTTGGGGTGAAGGGGGGGGGGGATAGTGGGATACAATGAGCAATCCTATATATTGCATTCTTTATTCAAACACGTGTTAGCTTTTAAGTTAAGTAAAAAGTGCTCGGTTCAAGACCAGTTACGTTAATGACCAGCCAATTTCAAATTTTCTTCTACATATTGATTATCTTAACAGACGAAAGACAAAGCTCTCTATTTTTTACTTTTCTATCGAAAGTGATCGTAGAATGAATGCCTTTATTTAAATTGTAGTGCTGCTTTCCAAATCCGTCATCGTACCGTGAAAATATCAGTGCTCCTCCGTACTACAGCTGCTCTCCTAGTACGGACTATCCTGTTGCTCGTGAAGCAGAGTCACATGTTTGTCGAATTGATACGACAGAAATGTTACACTGATTATACAATGATTACCTGATTAGCAGAAGCTGCTATTTGTTCGACATAATTACCCGAATTGTCAATATGCGTAGAATGCTAGGACAGTTACTATCGAAGCGCAAAGTAGCCGCCATTTTTTTTATCGGTTCGCCCCAGGTTAGGGTAGGTAGTGACGCTTTTCAGAAAACGTGTTATAAAATAATACCTACTTCCACCTATGCAGCACTTGACAGGTTATCGTAGGAGGCGAAACTTGAAAAAAAAATTGGGGGAATCGTTACCATAGTAACCATGGTAATAGCGACAATACCTGCTGAAATTGACGAAATACTCGTGTTTGGGCAACATCCGAAGATGAAGAACTTATTCTGTGTTCGATTCAAACTGTATAGTTCGTTACAATAAACGTACACCACGGAAGAAGCTTTGCCTGAACAGCCGATGAGCAACGCTTCTTGGATGTTCTCGGAACGGAAAACCATGCATTATACTTAGATCCACTCGCAACGACAACCCGTTTTAAAATCGAATGTTGAATTTAAAAAATAAAACTTGATCAGCCAGTTCTGATCTTTCTTAAAATTATTTCCATCTCTTAATCTGAATTCTGATATAGTTTAAGCGATTAATTTTGTATTCTTATAGTGGTCAATTTGTTTTAGCGACACTAAATAGTTTGCTACGTATCGATAACGATGCTTTGTGTTTCCTGTTACTTGAGGACAGCACTCTCCAGCGGTAAGTCCCTGAAAGCAGGTAGTTCTTTGGTCCAAAAGTTTTCTGTTGTCAGAGAAAGAGTGGCACTACCTTTATATTCTTCTACCCTGATTCGCCCAAAGAAGAATGACATCCGTTTTCTGTGCGACGTTGTCAAAAAGTGAAACTAACTAGTCCATTTCCAGTTCAACTTCTTTTCCATACGGAAGCATAATTGGCAAAACTTCTTGGTCAAGACTTAGACCCATTCATATGCAAACGATTTAATCACACACTGTTCAATATCAAAGCCTACAATTTGCTGGGACGTGTTCTCATCAAAAATCATGGTTAATTGACGATATTCAGGCACTTCCGCCCTGACCCTAATAAGTGATAACGCTTGACCCAAACGAATAAACTACTCAATTGGAACGTGACGTGACTAGACAATAGCCCACGACACGAGTCCATTTCTCACCCGACTATATTTCAAAAAATGCTTATATGCATAAAACGCATATGCAGTTAAAAATGGTAAAAGGAACTGAATACAGCAGTAAGGTTTCGCGTGGACTAAACAGCACAGCAACACTGCAGTATCTGGAACCTTACACTAGGAAAGTTTATTTGTGTCCCTTTGCTGTTTTGACTTTGGTTCAGTTAAACCTATCTTAAGCATCAAACGAGCTCGTTTTTGTTTTCACGTAAGGTACGTTTTATTATAACATAGGAAACGCAGCCACCTTAAAAATAACCAACCTTAGGTAATTCCGTGACTCAACACAAAGTCAGTATTTCGCGACCCAATACTGGGTCAATGCAATCCAACAAATTCGGTCCTGAAAATAACCCATTAATAAGGTTGATATTTAATTACAACCATTTAACTAATATTGGGTTAAATAAATGACTCAACGAACTGTTGAACTGGCTAGATACAAACAGATTTTAAAAAAAATGTTGCGTCAAATTCATGAACTTGGGGTTCATCCTTGAGTGTCAGGAGCAAAGCAAAATTTCAGTGAGATTAGGTTACGATTCTACTCAATCGGGTTAAACAACTGACCCAATGAAATGCTGAATTGGTTAGATTCAGCAGGTATATTGGGTTACTATCTTAACTGAGTTGGCTCAAATTTGAAACCCAACAACCAATAAAAATAGGCTCAGTTTTTGGTCAAAATAACAACCCAAAAAAGCAATCAGAGTAGACTCAGTATTTGGTTATTACCGCAACTCGGTTGAGTAAAAATTACAACTCAAATAAGCAGTCAGAATAACCTAAGTATTGGATCATAACCTTAACTAGGTTGGGTCAAAATTATAGCCCAACTAGCAGTCAGATTAGACCAGTATTGGGTTATAACCTTAACTAGGTTGGGTCAATATTATAAACCAAGAAGCAGTCAAAATAGACTAAGTACTGGGTTAAACCTTAAAATCGACTGTGTTAAATTTGTAACCTAAAAGCAGTCAGATTAGACTTATTATTTGGTTATTATATTAACTCGATCGGGTAAAAATTTTATCCATACAAACAATCAGAATAGACTCAGTACTAGGGTATTACCGTAACTCAGTTGGGTCAAAATTTTAACCCAACTAGCAGACTCACTATTGGGTTATTACTTTAACTCGATTGCGTCAAAATTATAAATCTTCAAACAGTAGAATAAACTCACTGTTGGTATAGGCTATGAAACGTTATAGAAAAGTTTATTTGCGTTCCTTTGCTGTTATGCATTTAGATCAGTTAAACTTTACGTTGAACGTCAAAAGAGTTCGTTTTTATCAAGGACCGCAGTAGCGGTCCTTATGTAAGCCTCAGCATGAACTTCCGTGTTAAACGTCAAACTTTGAACGCCTATAGTTTCGCCCAACATTGACATAGACCAACGAAATTCGGTATTTGGGGTGGTGTCATAACTATTTCACCGCATTACAAATTTTAATGACAACACTTGAACCGTTCGGCGTCCACAGTATGGCTATTTCTTGTTGTTGTTGTTGTTCTTGTTGTTGTTGGGACTCTTTGCCCTCACCTGGAGATCGAACCACTGAACCTATTTTCAAGTTATATAGCTTAAAACGTAGGTATGAACACGGCCTAGGGCCTTTTGCAGGCTATTTTAATGCAACTACAATATTCTCGAAACAGAAAGCCAAATGGGCTAGAACTCTTGCTCTCACCTAGAGATCGAACCAATGAACTGATTTTCAATTTGTATAGCTTACAATGTAGGTGTTAACACCGACTAGGGCCTCTTGAACACGATTTTGATGTGACTACAGTATTCTCGTCGGCAGAGCAATTACTATTGTACAGCACTGGGCAGAAATCGTTAATGTTGATGCGACTCTTTGCTCTCACCTGGAAATCGACCACTGAACCGATTTTCAAGTTCTATAGCTTAAAACGTAGGTATGGACAAGGCCTAGGGCCTTTCGCATGCTATTTTAATGTAACTACAATATTCTTGACACGGAAAGCCAAATGGGTTACAACTTTTGCTCTCACCTAGAGATCGAACCAATGAACCTATTTTCAGTTTGTATAGCTTAAAATGTAGGTATTAACACCGACCAGGGCCTTTTGAACACGATTTAAATGTGACTGCAGTATTCTCATTGGTAGAACAATAATTATAGAAGAGCATTGGGCATAAGTCAAAAGTGGAGTAACAAATTTCAGTAAGTCGAGCTAAAAACATGAAATTTGGTACATAAGTCTTTCTTAACATTAAAAATCGAACCAGCCATGGACCTCCATGAAATACTTCCAAAGGGGCCCCAGTGATCCTCTGTGCTCCCTCACTGAGGTTTGACCCGCAAATTTTTGCAAATCGTGCTAAAAGCTTGAAAATTGGTACACAAGTCATTCTTAGCAGTAGAAGTCGAACAAGCCATGGAATCAGCATGAAATACCCTCAAAAGGCCCCCGGCGCCC